>JAMKCH010020923.1:0-27218 GCA_023653785.1 Ophioderma brevispina | reverse complement strand
AGTGCTCTGATCCCCAAAGTTGGTCAGAAAAACTATTAACCACTGACACAAATCCTATATGGGGTGTACACAGATTATCAAAGGCAACATACGCAGATTAAAGGTGCATTCTTTGAAAATCTATAAATTACATCTTCTGCCTTACTTACTCACAATAACCCTCCGCTCAAATTAACAGGTTCACTAGATGTGGGCCAAAGGTCATAGAAACATTGCATGCTGACATTAGTGCTTCTTCAGAAGCACATTTAGCCCTAGTATTACTTTTGTATCCAGTGTCGTATTTGTTTGTATGCATGCCCCCATACAAACCAGAAAGCGTAGCACTGCCCATACAGACAATATATCACACAATGTAAATGCATAGATGCACTGGCAATGACCCTATCATCATGATTATTGATGGATGGCAATGAAATAGTAACACTGCATAGAAAATGGTGCCTTTCTGTTACGGAATTTTACCATTGAAACTGTACGTAACTACGATCATTGAAACTCGAACTCAGCCTTGTTTGTTTATTTCTTCTTTAACCAGGGACACTCAGTCAGAGCTAATACAAATAACCTCTGGTCTTCCCTGAGGCCCTTTGTCTTTTTACCAATACGCCATTTAAATAATTAACGCCTGAAAATAAGGCCAAAAAAAACATTGTTGTATTGGAGTAACCCGCCCTACCCTAATTTTGAAAATCAAGCCCTGTACAAAAGTATACCTACCCTAATTTGTTTTATTGATTTTCAAAAAATCTTATTTTCAAGTTGTTTTTACCCTGATTTTTAACCGACTTTCTAATTTTTTGTGTGTGTGTGTGTGTGTTCTGGTGTAACTTTGGCAACTTCTCTTTAAGATTTTCAATAATAAGAGTCAAAAGTATCAATATTAATAGAATTACATAGACTATGTGTGATGATTTGATGTAGTAATGCATTATTTAAAAACAAATCCGCCCGCCCTACCCTATTTTGCACTGTCCCGTTACTCCAATACAACATTTTTTTTTTTTTTGGCCTAACGTCACTTATTCTTGTAACTGAAGAAATTACAAATACAACAATATGTGTTCACTCTTAAAGCGAAAGGTCAGGCCAATATGTCTATGCTAAAATAGGCCTATTTTAAAAAGTGTTTGTTTAAAATGATATATATCAGTCAGAAAATTACACTATATCATTGAGACTAAAATAGAAAGTTCAAAATATCTTCCGTATCCTTGCTGCTATTTTAATTAAAAAGTTTTGGTATAATAGGAAACCCTTTAAAACGTAATTTTCTCTTTAAATCACACAATTATCACAAGGTCAGAAATAAATATCCTTACTGCCATTTAATTAAAAGGGTTTTGGTATAATAGGGAACCCTTTAAAAACGTCATTTTCTCCTTAAATCACACAATTATCACAAGGTCAGAAATTTAGCCGACTAAAGGTGTTGGAGTGAATAAACTTTTGCGTAATAGGAAACCTTTTAAAAACGTAATTTTCGCTTTTAATCACATTTATAAATTATCACAAGTCTCCAAAATCTTTTTTTTTTCTTTATTTTTTATATTTTGTAGACATTCTTGATTAAGATGCAACTTAAAAACTACAGTCAGGTGGTGCTACTTTCTAAGCAGTGTGTTTACCAAACAATAGTATGAATTTCTCTGGGTTTTATTTATTTTTCGATTTAAAATACATTTAAAAATGTGTAATATCATTGTTTTGTAAGGTGTGACATATGCTGATATTTCAAGGTAAATGAATAAACCGTCTGGGGAAAGTAGCTTTCTGATTGTCAAAATGATGAATTTTGAAGTGAGTCTGCAGTGTGATTTGCTGAATTTGGGTTCTAAATTCGGAATCCAGTTGCATAAATTGTCAACATGGATATAAACCAAAATTTCCGCATTAGAAATATGTTCAACTTGTGTCTGTTCACTTAAAATGTTAAAACACTTTAAAGAAAACAATACAATAACTTTCATATGCATGCTTGAATGTTGTAGTTTATACCTGAGCTGTTTCAGACTATATAGAACTAAAGACCTAAGCTGCTGAGGGCAACACAACATTTGTAGACCTTCTACGTCAAAACGAATGCGCAATAAACTTATAACCTGAAGGGACAATGGCCTGGGAAAAATTGGATATAATAGAAAAGGCCCTTACGGAACATCACTTTTTACGAGTTTAAAAATAATTATGAATGATTTTACATTCTTAAAACAGTAAAACAATTCAAAAGCATTCAGACCGGGATTCATACATTGTAACTTTAAGGTGTAGCAAGATATTGATCTGCCAGGAAAAGATGGGAGCAACCGGGATTAGCACATTATGGTTGCACAGCCACCAATAAATTGTCATTGGTTTTTAAAGTACAAATAGCCTAATAAAAATTTCTCATTACGGTAGAGACGTTTTCATATAGAAGTCCCTGTGGATATGCAAATGAGGGTATTACCATTGATTCCGATCCATGCGCTGTATAACGTTTGTGCATTAAGCCTTGACGATGGAATGGCATCCTTTACGCTCATTTGCAATCAAGGGACTTCATCATATGAACGTCTACCCCTCACACAGCTACTCCCATTTTGCTTAAGTGCAGGAGGAGATTTTATTTGGAACACGAATTCCTTCAAATTGCACAGGATCGATTGTAAAATACCACCTAACCAGAACGTTCTGAGGTTTAATTGGAAACCAAGTAACAAAAAACAAACGCAAAACCTTGGTTTTTGGGGAACTTGAATGACTATCGTAATTGTCCCCTAGAACGAGAACGCCGTGTCTTTTGACTTTCTGTTTCTTCGTCCGGCACACAGAAGTACTAAATCATCATATTTCTTACAACATAAGACGGCGTAATTCCGTATTCACTTCAGGTTTATTTAATCATTGGAAAGCATTCCAATATGCAAAAAAACCCTGGTTAAAAAAATGGGGCCGCATTTTTTCTTCTCTCTGGAAATCCTCCTTATATCTTCTTTAATTTATGCATTACCTTGGACTATCTGACCCTCAAGCATCCCATTTCAGCAAAGAAGGATCCCATAAGTTGACGCCACGGATTTTTTCGAGATATTGGAAGCATGAAGACAAGAGGAATTCTTGATCGCCCGCTGAAACTGCGACTATCTACAACGGGACACTGTTTTTAAATGACTCTTAAAATAACGCGGCGTTTTGCTGTTACCGGGACTCAAACGTGCAAATAACTTACACAGGACTCGAAACGTGCAAATGAACTTGGTATAAAAAAACAAAACGTGGTTTTTAACTTTTGTGAGTCCTCAGCTTTGCTGCCATCAAAAACGCTGTTTTATTTTATGAACTTTAACAGTGGTTAGTCAACATTATTCCCGATGGTGGGTGTTAACATAGTACGTAATTACTACTTACTCAGTAGATAAGACCCTCACACACCTTTTTGTCCTTTGATATTGTTGCCTGATTTTTATCTTTAAAATATTGTCTAACAACACCAATATGGCCCAGGAATGTCAGTTTCTATTAATTTTTTTCATTCAATTTTTTTAATTAATTTATTTTAAAACAATAAACATATTAAAAACCCTTTCATTCAACCTGAATTAATTTTTAGATTATAACTTTTGAAACTGGTCCCCAAACCACCTGAAGACATGTCTAGATCTCGCTCAGCAATAGCAATTCACAAATCCTTCCCGTATCCCATGGCCCAACCTGACAATGGCTACCGAAGTTGTAAAGCCACATTATAAAAAGTGAAACATTATACCAAACTTCAATCTTTTGGATTGTTCACCTTTTGAGATACCACAAATGATCTGAAAGATTTTCATATTTTATTTTATTGCAAAAGAAAACGCATCAAGCGCAGGCGTTCTCTCAATCGTCCGAACAGGACCTGTTAATTTTAAAATTGTAATCGTTCACCTCTTTTTTTAAATTTTTTTTTAAAAAAATAGTTTATTGTTTTTACCTTTTTTTTCAAACAAACCCTGTTTCGGCAGGGTGCCAGCACCAGATCTATTTATTGTTGGGAAAATCAAGATACCCATCATATGTTCCCCGGTGAGCTGTTATGACAAAAGGCTTTTCAAGTGTTTTGTGTAAAATCCTGGCAAGTAATCGTCAGCATCCTTGCCGCAATTGGGAAACCAAACTTCCACCCTCGCCATCGAACCGATCAAGGAAACAAGGAAAACAGTACCCCAGCAAGAAGGGCGGCGAAAGAGGCAGTTCCGCCCCAGAAACGAAACAAAGGGGAATCACACAAATAATACAAGAATAAACAGACAAATACAGAAACCAAGGGGAAATTGAATCACCACCAAAACCACATTATCCTTCAGTTCCTGTATTTTAACTCAGTTTCTGTTTTTTATATTTTTAAGAATGTCACAATCCGAATGTGTTTCAAACTCCGTGGAAGTTTTATTCAGATAAGTGTCGCTTTGTCATTATGTCAATGGTTATTTTTTTTTTTCATGCATTATTGTTCCCTTTTACACTTAAGTGAGGGGGGTTCCTAGACCCCCCCAATTGTTTTTCGCGCTGGCCCGCTTTAACAAACGCGTGGGAGTTTATTTTGCCGGCCGATTTTTATTTTTTGTTATTGTCCTGACTTTTAAATGCGCCTTCTTTTCATCACAAAATAATTAAAATCGGCGAAGCTGTGTTAATGAGTTAATTATGGGTCCCCCATGGACCCCCCCCCCCTTGGGCACTAACGGAAGTCATTTCAGATATTTTTAAAGAAAAATAAGGAGACGAAACCACGAACCAAAGCATTTAGTTTTTTGTGCTGATATAATTCACACATCCAGGTTTAGTCGAAACAATTATTAGTTACATTAAACAAATAAAACCCCTTTCAGGTGCCCCTGACAAACAAACAATTTCAATCATGGATGTTGCCAACCCGTTACTGTACAAACTCTATATGGAACCTGACGCGTATTTTGCAACAAAATACCCGTAAATAACACAGGAATTTCCCCTCAAACCTGGGCTCGTTTTTTGTTTGAATAGATGTATTTGGGGTCTTCAGAATGATATCAACTAAAATAAAGTTTCAAATGTTTGGTTGGTTTAAGCGCAAGGCCTCATTTGAATGTTTCCCGGTTTTTTTCATTTTTCTTCCCCTTTTTTTTGCCCACTTTTTCGCCGTTGTTTTTGAAAACAATGTTTTGCCCCTAATTGTAAATATTATTTGCAGCCAAACTAAAACAAATTTTCATTTTTTGTTTGCTGATTTTGGGTTGTCCCCGCGGAACTCGAAATACCCTTGTCAGTAATTAAGTATTCCTTCTAATAAGGGCAAATCTTATTATAGTGGAACAACAATATTTCAAAATGAAAGCGTTATTAGTACAACTGTAAAATGTGGCAGCGAGAGATATCAAATAAGGTGTCCCTAAAATGTGAAAATTTCGGATTTTTTAGGCCACTGAATTGTAAGCTTTTTATCATAATATTTCCATCTGAACAGGATTAACTTGAGAACTGTTTCCCTTTGCGATACCAAAATTGTGATTTCCTAATTTTCCCTGGTAGGAGCCAAATGAAATTCAGGCCCATGTTTTATTAACATAAAAAGCATATAAAAGCAATCCACCTTGTTTTCAATTTTAAGTCATTTCCTTGTTGGCAATACAAACATGCCCTTATTAACCCGGGTTTGCAACGGGTTGGGGGGGGAGCCCCCCCAAAAACCCCTAAATCTTGCCAAAAAGGAAAAAAAATTATTTTTGGGAGCGGACCGAGCCAACATTTTATGTAGATTATTCTATTTTTGGTCCGACCAAAGGTTAACATTTTGTAAAAAATACTTTGGGTGGGCCAATTTTCCGATTTCCTCTCCCCTCCCCTAGGGTATGGCGAAATTGAAAGAACCCCCTTTGGAAACAAAAAACTCGGTTCGCGCCCATTCCCCCCTAACAAATCCAGGGTTTATACGGGTCTGAATAAAAGGTAGGGAATCTATTGATTGTCCTAATCTATAATGGAATCACTACAATATCCGACAGAATATGGAAGACCTTTGAAATCCTCCGTTGCAAACCTTTAACCTGTGCAATAATAGTACTCCCACATTCCATCGCCCCTTAATAAAAGTTTCCGTTTCGAGATTTCAACCATGTTTTTTAGTTTTTGGGTCCCTTCTGATTTTCGAATTCCGCGCTAATTTTTCCCTCCACTAGCATAGCAATCGTGAGAACAAACTGTGCCTGGTACCCACATGGCCGGCTACTTCTTCAGGACGGAGAATTCCTTTACCAAGCGCTTCCGATCATTCGATGGCCATTTCTGAACCATCCCTTTAAAAAAAAAAGAGCAGAACGGACCATTGTATAAAGTTGGTTTCCGGAGGGGGCAAATACAACTGTATGATGCGATCTCTGTTTTTTTTTAAACCAACCACCTTACCTTTGCATGGGGGTGGGGGGGGGAGGTCTTTTCTGAGAGAGGTTTAATTTTGTGGAACCTTCTCAATAGACAAACGTGATGGTCATTTCAAATGCGGGGTGAGTGGGGGGGGGTGGAAGAGTTTCCTTTTGAGCAGGGCGCTACCCACCCCCACCGACCCCCATCCCACCACACCCCCCCCCCCTTCGGGAATTTAGATTCAATATAAATAGAAAGCGGGGGTGGCGTATTGTGCCCTTATGGTCCCTAAAACTGTGTTCCTCAAAAGAGTATAACATAGTCTGTAGGCCTACCACTACATGGCTCAAAACAATTCGCTGCAAGGATGAACAGTACATTTATACAAATTGCTTAGGTTGTCCCCTATCGCCTCTCCATTACGGTATCAATTTTTTTTTTCCCAATTTTCGATGGTTTGAAAACAAGGTTTTACCTCTAATTAGTAATTTGCAGCCAAAATAACAAATTTCATTTTTTGGTGCTGTGATTTTGGGGGTTGTCCCTCGGGAGTGAAATACCCTTGGTCAGTATTAAGTAATACTTCTAATAAGGCAATCTTATTAGAGTGGAAACATATTCACAAATGAGCGTTTAGTACACTAAGGTGCAGCGAGAGATATCAAAAACAGGTGTCCCTAAATGTGAAAATTCTGATTTTTGCACTGATTTGTTAAAGCTTTTTATCAGAATATTCATCGATCTGAAAGGATTTAGCTGTGAACTGTTTCTTTGCTACCAAAATTGTGAAATTTCTAATTTCTGTTAGGAGCAAATAGGAATCTCAGCCCATGTTTTCTATTGAAATTTAAGCATAAGCAAATCACCTTTTGTTTTCAGTTTTAAGTCATTTCTGGTATGCAAATAAAAACATGCCCGTATTAAACCGGGTTGTTGCAACGGGGGGGGGGGGGGGAGCACCCCAAAAACTCCCCCTAAAATGCTCAAAAAAGGAAAAAAAAATATTTTGCGAGCGGTTAGCGAAGCCCAACATTGTGTATTTATGACTATTTTTGTCGAAAAAAGGTAAAAAAAAAAAAAAAAAGGTTAACATTTTAGTAAAAGTCCAATTGGGCAAATTTCCCCCTCCCCTTAGGGGAGGTGCGAAAAAATTTGGGAAAAGTAAAAAGGACCCCCTTTGAAACAAAAAAAAATCTCCTTCCCCTAAAAATCAGGGTTAAGGGTTGAAAAAAGGTGGGATATAGGGAAATGTTTGAGTGTCTATCTATATGAAATCACTACATATATCACAGAGAAACTATGGGTGACTTGAAAATTCCTAGTTTGCACATTAAATGTGCATAATAGTACTCACATCCATCGCCCACTTATAAAAGTCCCGTTTCGAGATCTTCAACCATGTTTTTGTTTGGTCATTTGATTTTAGATTCACGTCTAATTTTTCCACTAGCATCAGTAGGACACGGTGCTTGGTACCACATGGCGCCAGAGCTACTTCTTCAGGACGGAGAATTCCTTTACCAAGCGTCCTCTCATTCGATGCCATTTATGACATCCCTTTAAAAAATAAAGAGCATGACCGACCTTGTATGAAAGTGCGTGGAAAGGGCAAAATTACAACTTTGGATGATGCGATACTATGTTTTTTTAAACACCTGACCTTTGCAAAGGGGGGGGGGGGGGGGAGGTCTTTTCTGAGAGGGTTAAATTTGGATCCATTTCTCCATATAGACCAATGTCCATGGTAATTCATGCAGGGGTGGGTAGGAAGGAGTCTCTGAGCAGGGGGCGCTACCCCCCCCCCCCCCCCATCGGGAATTTAGATTCAATATAAAGTGTGGCGTATGTGGTTAATAGGTCCTAAAACTGTTCATAAAAAAGAGTATACAAGTCGGTAGGCTACCATGGCTCAAAACAATTCGCTGCAAGGATGAACAGTACATACAAATTGCTTAGGTGTCCTATCGCTCTAATTACGGTATTCAGTTCCGTTCCAGGTATAAAATAGATCACAACAATGTTTGTTAAAGTTAATGCAAATAACACTTGTTTGGTACCACTTCATACATCGCAATATTCGGTCATTGAGTGCAAACTCTGCATTATGAAAAGTCATATTTAAAAGTGCATAATTTGATATATATTTAACTGAGCATTCTCAATTTATTGAAGAAATCTTAGGCTAAATAGGCCTAATTTGCTGTAATACTTGTTTGGTTGCAACTCAAAATTGAATTTCTGTTGATTACAATAGAGTCGTAACTGGTAGATACGACTTTGTACATTCACCAGGGGTCCGTTCCCGAAACTCAGTCGTAATCTACGTGTCATACTATGTCTGCCTGGTGGACCATTTGTCCAAAGCCCGCTGTACTGGTATGAAAAGGTCTGTTTTGTACGACATACGCATGAGTTAGTATTAGTATACACGTAGGGTTATTCACGAGTTTGGGGAACGGGCCCCTGGAAACTAGTGATGTCAGATTTATTTTTTTGTAAGATGATGGTTTTAAAGATGTGTGTATTTAAAAAAAACATTCCCATATTTTTGTGAAGTTTCAGTTTCCTTTTAATAGATGTATGCTGATTTTGGCGAAATAACCTTACTAATGTATTAAACACGTAGTTACAACAACCTTCTTCCACTTAAAATTATCTCCAGTACCTTAAGTTTGTACAAAATAATGAATATGCCAATTTTAAGCATACATTTCAAATAAAAGGCTCTGGCATAATGCCGAGTATTAGGCTAAATAGCCTAATTGGGTGTAGATACGTCTTTGTTGCATCGCAAAATTCCATTTCTGTGCAGTGCAACCAGTCGTAACTAGTAGTTACGATTGTGTTGCCTCAACGGGAAAATCGTGGTGTAGTTACGCCAGCTTAATTATTCTATCACTTCTTAAATAGTCGCCTTAAGTAGGAGACAACTATTTATAATATATTTTTACATATCCTTTTTAACCATGATGTGCAATAATAATTTTTTCATTCCAAAACTCTTACTGAAAGAAACCCACAAATGCTTCTCCTGTAACCATTAAAATGTTAGAATTTGTTGCACTCAATAACGGCAAATTTGTAATTAACATCCATGAATTTTACTAATTGAATTGGAAGAGACGTACTCCATAACACTCATACACGATGTTCATTTTCACGTTTGATTTCTTCCACGATTCAACTTGTGTCCGTTTGGGGTATTTACCGTCAGCTCGAAAAAGTGTCTCAAAGTCTCGCGGATCGTTCAGCATAATCATCCATGAACCATCACCTAGTTGTTGTCTGTCAATATAGACACAAAGTATACATTAGACAGGTAAACGCCTGAGGTAATGGAGAGAAAGATGGGGTGAGAGGCCAATAGAGAGAGAGAGGAGAGGGTGGGAGCACTCGTGCAACCGTAGAATGTGTTACATTTTGGGATATTCGCACTTTTTTTTCACTGTAAAAAAGGGGACCGCAAACATAGCGGTGGACTGACCATAGACCTGCGGTGGAATTTTCCACATTGGCCGCTGGAATTGGCCCATTTGGGCCGGTGGATTAAAAAGAGGCCTAATTGGTCACCCCCTATTAATTATCTTTTCCTCTGGGCGAAAATCTTTCACGAAAATCCCCCCCCCCCCCCCCCCGCTTCAGATCTGGAGGCGACGGTAAAAAAAATTTAGGCAGGGTACTGTTAGTGTAAGAGTGTCGCTTCCGGATAAAATTTGTGGAATTTTTTTCACACAGTACTTTAGAGAGGCATTGATAATCATAAAAGTGATGGAAGCACTTGCACACCAACACCCCCTTCAATGACTGGCCCCGCTTGGGTTTCAAGGTTATACAGGGTCAAAATTTAAAATGTTCTGAATTTTTTAAAAAGCACACCATGGGTGTTTGTCTGGTCACAGGATTCCAAAAGGTCTGTGTACACTATCTATGGCTTATAAGTTCGGAGTTAATGGGGTAAAACTGTAAATGGTAAACAGTCAATTTTGGTGTGTACATGGGTCAAAGTTGCTATGATTCATTTTCATATGTTGGAAATTTGTTCCCTAGCTTAAAGGATTGAAATAAGGAAAGGTTTGCCTTATCTGTTATGCGTATTTTCACTTATCCAACAAAATAGGTCACAGGTCAATAGAATCCCACAGCTGCCAATAGCTGTTGACCTTTATTCGCCATTTTGTTTAATACCCCGACACGTAAGGGACGCACCATTAGTATAGCCAAGGGGGGGGGGTAGGAGTTTTGAGAAAAAACAATTCACCCTTAGAGTGTGAAAGAAATAAAATTCACCCTTAAGAGTGTGAACAGAAAAAAAAATCACCTAAGACGTGAAAGAAAAAAACATTTCACTCAGAGACGATACAAGAAAAAAAAAATTCCCCATTATCCTTGTAAAAAAAAAAAAAAAAAAAATCACCCGGCCACCGAGGGGACAAATAAAAAATCACCCTTTTATCATTGGTCTTTCGGTATCTTCTAAGTGATCCTGTTATCAATCTGCCTTTTTGCCCAAATGTGGCACGTTTGTGATGCCAAATTAGAAATTACAATATTTTTACCATAGCAATGGTAAGGTTTGCCTAGAATGTTTTGCTACCATTTTTCACCCTAAAATATTTTTTTTCACACTTTTGGCAGTTACATCGGGGTCGGATCTTGAACCTTTTCTAAGGGGCAACCACTATCTTTGGATGCAAGCATTGCCTCCGATTTTTTCAACCTCTTTTTTTTTATTGCCAGTGGCAGTCCACATACTATTCTGAAAAAGGTAACAAGTGTCACTGGTAATTGTCACCAGGTAAAGCCTGTTCAAAGTATAAACCTGACGGGGAGTCCTCTTTAGTCTATGTGTTAGCGCTCTCGCCCGGCTCTCGCTAGGGTGATTTTGACAAATATGAAATTTTGATTTTTTAATGGGCTACACTCTAATATGGTAGATTATAGGTATAAATAACATTGATTTTCGTAAATCTTTAGAGGGTGCCACTGGACCTCGAAGTTTTGCATGTAAAGTCAATGGGTTTTTGGACCACTTTTGGAAACATCAAAAAAAAGTTTGATTTTATTGAAGCTACTTCAACAAAACTGACATAGATAGATATGTTGTTTTTCTAACACATCTGTGAAAAGAAAACTTTACTTTTTTGATCACTGTGATTTCCAAAGAAAATGCATTTTGTTCACAAGTCATCATTCAGTGCAGGCAATCAATCCAACAGCCAGTAAATAAACAGGCAGACAGCCTTGCATATATTGCAACTCAATCATCAAGTGCCAAAGTTCTTTTTTGCAGAGTCATGTACCCAATTCCCTATCGAAGTGATGGACGTCATAAGGAGCAACCGGATCACCCTACTGATGTTGCTATATTCGTTCGGGGTTCAAAACTGAAAGCGTGTACCCGGTCGACCAGGTACCGATGATGACGCAACATCTTCGATAGTGAATTATAATTATGCACTCTAGGTATCATTAGACGTGTTACCCATCGGGTTAGCCCCGATTCACGCTTTGATGGGCACGAGTCGGGGCTACTTTTAACCTCCGAATTCAAGTGTCAGGGTTGTCCTTGTTTAGCTATTCGTCTAAGCATGCTATATTGTGGACATGATGGAGGATTAAAGTAGCTCAGACTCTGCCCATCAGAGTGTGAATCGTGGCGCGCTCCTATGGTGATAAACACGGCTATAGTATGGTAGCACGGAAACATGCCAAGGTACTTCAATGTTCATGGCACTTGGTACTTATTAGGATTGTATTGATTGTAATCAGAAATCATTGATCAGTTTCATAACATTTGTAAAGATCCTTGGTGCAAACCATGGGACTGGTATACAGATAGTCTTTCTGGTTGTGTTCAATAGTCTTACTTGAATACAACAACTGAATGTGATGCTGATTGGTGTCATAACATCACTGTCTTGGTTAGAGGGACACAATGTCATGAAACAATATTCAGATATAATGAGATGGACAACTTAATAAAATCTCTTCCACAAATTGAAAAACAATAGGGTGCTTACAATTTGTAAAAAAGAGAAACTAACTAATTTTATTCCTTGTACCCGCGCTTCTCAACCCAAGATGCTGAATTACTGCCAGCATTCTATCAAACTTGAAAACCATACAGTCATCAGCTCACACAACACCATTGATTTGTTGTGCTACTCACCCCTTTTATTGACAGATCAGTGCCTACTAAAAAGCCTGCCCTACAATGCCTTGACTCCAGGACTGAATACTTTTGAATTGGGTCACACAGCATCTAGTCCACTGATCAATTCTGCAGGGATGTCAACACCTTGATTTTCCCTGGCAGAAATTGCCATATGCCACCAACTCTTCTACTGTTTTCTACTGTTTTTACATAAATATAAAATCCAATTGTTTTCAATTTTGGAACTGGTTTTCAGTAAGGGTCTATTTTATTATGTCTTGCATATTTTTACATGCATTGTGTCCATTAAATGATCTTTTCCATACAAGTTACGATAGCCTCTGAAAAAATACAGTTAGTTATCATTCAAAATGTGAGATCTGAAATCTTATCTCCAAATCTTCTTTATTGGCATTGTCATGAAAGTGATAGCCTATAAAAGTGGGTTTCATTTGTAAACACTGATGAACACAACAATGAAATAATACTGATGCCCTGTTTTTGAATTATGTTCAATGTGTTGATGAAGTGCTGTGATTCTTCTGCTTTTGAAATATTATTGTACTTTGTTACAGGAAATGTTTTTTCTTCAATTATCAATGCACCGTATTTCAACCAAATACAATTTTTGAACAATTTTGTGGGTTTTTTTTACAGTGAATGGTGGAGATGTAAAATGAAAAATATATGTAACTATTTTATTACACCAATGATTCATGTGTAAATTGACAATTACTAGTGGTATAGACAAGATGTTTGTTGATGAAGGGGGTACATTTATTTCATGTCCATCTTACAAATTGCAGTTGTCCAGCATGGTAGGGAGGGTTCCACAATCACCGTCTTTCAAATGGCCCTCTCAATAGGTCGTTCACAAGTGAACCTTGGCGGGCCCAATACATCCCATATACAAAGTTGCAACATCAAAATGATTAAAATAAATCCACCACCGCGCTTGTAAAAAAAAAAATCCACAATATAAATGAAATTCATCTCAAAATATTTTGAATGATTAAAAAATTCACCCCCAAGCTTGTAAGAAAAAAAACTTCACCCCCAAGCTTGTAAAGAAAAAAAATTAACCCCCCACTTGTGCAAAAAAAAAACCATCACTTCTTATCCAGACGAGAAAAAAAAAATTCTCTCCACTAACTTCCTAGCCCCCCCCCCCCCCCCCCTGGATATCTAATGGCGTCCCTAAATAGTCAAAACTATCTATATTTCATTCTATGAGCTAAACCACACAATTTGAACCACAATTTTTCTCAAAAATTGGAGCAACTTTTAAGTTTTGACCCATGTACACCCAAAATTGACTTTTTTTTTATCATTTTTACAGTTTTTATTTTTATCCCATAATTCCTAAACTATAGTCCCAGGTATAATAAACTATACCTTTTGGAATCCTGTAACCAGACAACAGCATGTGTGCTTTTTCAACCCAATCTGAACATTTTATAAAAGTTTTACCCTGTTTAACCTTGAAATCAAAGCTGGGGCCAATGAAAGGGGTGTGGCAAGTGCTTCCATGCAATTTTTTTGATTATCAATGTATAAAGTACTTTGATGTTCCAAAATTCACAGTTTTATTCAGATTTTGCACCTCCCATAAGATTCGTTCATACATCCCCCCACTACTTAGGGTTTACCGGCGAGCGTAGCGAGCCTAGAAAAGAATGTAGCTCATGGGCCGTCAGGTGCCTTTTTCCACTGCCAGTTTGACTACGCCAGTCCTGCCTCTGACCCAAATGCATAGTGGCGACGGAGCTCGTTTATGGAGATTTCTTTCTTCTTAGGAGCTCCACTACAAAGTCCCCGCGTATACGGTTGTTGTACACAGTTTGAGAGACGAAATCGAGAGAGATAGGGTGAGGTGCGAACCGACCTTATGAAGTTGGGGACATGAGGGTGACCCCTCAGGACCCTACATAGGGGTTAAAAGAGGCAAGGTCCCCAGGGAGGTCCCCACTATGAGACAAGAACGGTTTTTTTTTTAAAGAATGGAACACCATAGTGAGAGCCATGATTTAAAATAGAATAGAATTGATTATTCCCAGGGGTTAGAGTTTCGCACTACCCTTTGCATTACCCTGACTATTACGGTTTCGCCAGGGAAGGGAGGGAGGGAGGGATGGAGGGCAGGGAGGGGAGGGAGGTGAGGGAGGGAGGGAGGGGAGGGTGGACTTTTGGTGTACGGTGAGGGAATGGAGGGAGGGATGGGGAGGCAGTGGCTGAAGGGAGGGACGGGAGACCCCGCCTGCCGAACTTTGCTCTGTGGATGGGGGGGAGAGAGGTCCGCTGAGAGCGAGGGAAAGAGAGAGAGAGAGGGTGAGAGAGAGCGAGACAGAGAGAGAGAGATGAGGGAGAGAGAGTGAGACGCGAGCGAGGTAAGAGAGAGAGAGGTGTAGATTTTCAGACAGAGAAAAGGAGGGGAGCGATCTGAACAGGCACTGATGAACCTCCCATTGATTTACAAATGATCATTCCAAATATAAAATCTTCAAAGTGGCTTCTTCAAACCATCCTGCTGCTCTTTTAAAGGTGCACGAGAGATTCACATAACAGGTGTCCGAAAAATGTGAAAATTCTGATTTTGACCACTAGTGTAAAGCCTTTCCATCAAAAAAATCCCATCTTGAAAGGATTAAGATGATGAACTGTTTCTTTGGTACAAAAATTGTGAATTTCTGATTTATATGGAGCAAATACGAAGTCAGCCTTGTTTTATATTAAAAAATTATAAGCAAATCGAAATCGCCCTTTTTCTTCTGTTTTAAACATTTCTGTATCCAAATATAGGTAAGAAATCTATGAGGTCTTATCTATATGAAAGGGACTATATGGACCCAATATTTGGGTCCTCAAATCTCTTCGTTGCACCTTAAGTGATTATTGATCAACGAAGGAACCCCTTTTTCAAACACATGCGTTGGCACATCAACACCCTATCATGCGAGCAATACTCTTCCATATGTACAATGATCATATATGCCATTAACTTAAACAACGGAAGGGTCATGCCAAACTAGTGTGCAACTGCTCTTACAAAATACTCTTCATACTTTGGAAATTTTTAGAGTGTAAGCAACCACAGAATAGAATGTTAAAGGCATACTGTTTAACCAGGCCATGGGAAGTCCCCATTTATTGGGACTAGCTACCACCTCCGATACACATTTGTAAACCAAAAGTTTGCATGCTAGATGTTCAAAACAATGGCAAACCTTTATGGCATTGTGTTCCATCGAAGATGGTATATAAAAATCGGAGTAGATAAAAGCCACAACATGCAAGTTACCCTAGCCTATCAGCGCATATGTGCAGCAAGCAAGTGACTGCCAGAATTCACAGTCACGCCCAGAGTTGGGCGGTTGTCTCATATAGCAGTGCAAAGATCCTCTGTGTTCCAGTTATTTTATTCCATGAGATGGTATAAAGTCAGAGGGGATAAAAGCCACAACAGTGCAAGCTTACCCTAGCATATGTGCAGCAGCAAATGATTGGCAAAATCCACAGTTGGGTGGTTGTAGCAGTTTACAAAGTCCTCTGGTTCCAAGTATTTTATGTGTAGAATTAAGAACGTGCGGTATTATGACTACTAGGAAATGCATTTACATTTCCTAAGCAGATAGGAAAACAAAACTTTGGATTGGATGACAGCCCATCCATCACCGTGGATAACTTCTCAGTTCCTTGACATGTATGGATGATCTGACCCATGGTCTTGAGAGTACCCTTAAGTGGCGTACCATGTCCAGATAGCACAACCTATGAGTTACAATATGCTCAATCAACCTAGGGCACAGTTCGGTGGGTTGTAACTTGTACATTGTTTCTGACATGAACGGATCTTGTGTGATCTAAGTATCATATATCATACACAACATCAGGGTGTGTTTTTCTTATACACATGTGAATGAAAGCTATTGAACTGTGCCATAGGAGTTGATCTCTTTCATTGCCTCATATGCAAGTTTTGTTTTAAAAAGCAATCTAGCAACATTTTTTTTGAAGGAGTCGCCCCCAATGTTTCAAATTTGGAGATTTTTACACGGTTTAATTGGTACGGCTAGTAATCTATACTTGTGAATGGTTAAGCTCTAGAATGTCTATGTGTCACAAACGAAGGAATTTTGTACTAAATACTTATTATTCGGTGGCCCCGATAATAAGTCACGGGCTGCTGGCAACGGCCTTCAGTGAAAAGCCGGGAATAGCGCCATGTACGTTTCTGTGCTCATCCATTAGTTGTTTTAATAGTTCAGGCAAGTCAAGTTAAGTTATTTTCTAGAGGTTGGCTATTCAACATCATGGACGGACATACACTAGCATTTCAGCTCTGCCGTTAATTCCCAATTCTAATTACAAAATCGATTATTTGTGTAAATTACGCACTTTTTAGCACTCGTTTCGCAGGTATAGTTTCCTCCTCGCTAGACAATTATACCAACGTAACGTGGCAACAATATCAAATTTTGAAAATTGGGGCGCTCTTCAAAATTTGCTAATATTGCTTTAAACCTGTTTCCTGTAAGTTTGCATTTTGTAATCTCGGTGCAATGGGCTGTGGTAAAAATATTTCAGATCTAGATGTGATGATAAACTAGCCACAATGTTCCACATTACATAGCTGAACAGTCATAACAGCCAGGGGCACTCACCTAGAAATGGATATGGCCTCTAAGCCTGCGTTTCCAACCCATGGTTATTTCAATTATTTAAGGTTTGATTTAATATACTGTTGGTGATATAATCTCTATCGAGAGTGTTTCAATGATCTCAAGTATTTACACTAATATATAAGGTACTAACATCCTCGCTAAGCATGGTTGTCTTTTCAAAAGGTTATCTTGTTAGTGGTATTACCTAATAGGAAATTCATTTTACATTTCGCTAAAGCAGCTAGAAACAGAAACTTTTGATTGTATGACAGCCAACCCATCACAGAGGATAACTTCTCAGTTCCTTGACATGTAATGGATGATCTTGACCCATGGTCGTGAGACGGTACCAGTATGGTAAAATTGCCCAGTAACACACACTACTGAGTTACAATCTGGTCCTCAACCAAGGGCAACAGTTAGTGGTTTGTACTTGTACATGTATGAACTGATATTGTGTATTCTAGGTATAATTTTAATATACAAAACTCAGGTTATGTTTCTAAATTACACTTTGAATGAATGAAAGCTTATTGAACTGCCTATTTGATACTTCATTGACTCATAGTGACAAGCGTTGTTTTAAACACCTGTTTCCTTAAGTTTGAATTTTTAATCTCGGTGCATGGACTGTAGTAAAAATATTTATAATCTATTTGATTGATAAACTACCACAGTGTTCCACATTGCCGATCTCACCTATAACCGGTTGGCATTCAAAATTAATGGTGGATGCATGAGTATGTTGGTTGATGCCCGAAATATATACTGTGGTTATATAATCTAATATGAGCAGGGTTTCCTATGATCTCAAGTATTGACACTAACATATTTAAGACTTCTCTTCCTAACGCAATTGAACTTCGGACCGATGGTTGCGTTTCATACCTGTAGCCATGGTCCAACTCCAAGTTCATTTAAAACAATGAGCCGAGTACAGATGCGTCTTATTGAATGCTACATACTTCCGAGTGTGATAGGTCTATTCAGGGCTCCTACGATACCACGGCTTTCCACCCTGGTACGGGGATATCTTCGAAAGGTCGTACGACCGGTGAGTGGCGTTCGTTTGGTGGTGTTTGTCTGCTCATCAAAACAGTGATCATCAACCAACCTGCGGATGCTGCTCGTGCTGGATCGGTGTTGAGATGATGACGAGTGATATGGTCGACTTGTTGCCTAATATACAAAGTGAGAAAAAAATATGGAGACGATCTGACGATGACTTATGAAACAGATGATCGATCGAGTATTGGATCGATCGATCCATGTTCTACCGAAGGGGTGTGGGGTGGTGGAGGGGGTGTTTACCACCCCTTCAGGTTTTTTTCTTTTTCCAACCCGGCTTCCTAACCCCCCCCCCTTTTTGTGCCAGATTATTTAAGGTAAATTAATCATTTGATATTCTTCCACTCCTTTTCATCCAAAACCAAACATCACTACTGGGGTTAGTTTAAGATACAGGGTGATCCAAGTGATGGATGGGGTGGGGGTGCGGGGTGGGAGAAGTACCAACATGACTTACACAACACAGGATGAAACACACTCGCCCGCGTACACACACATACTCGCATACACACACGCACGCACACACACACATACACACACACCAACCCAGACCAACAAAGAAAAACATGCTGTCGCGATAAAAAATAAACCACAATGGTTGCTTGTAAACTTACCAGTTCCGAAAAAATATGGGTCATTGGTACCTACGTTGAACCATGTAACGAGAAGGCGTCCGCTTTGCTTGTCCAACCAATTCAACCGCTTTACCAAAAATGCCATCGCGCAGTCTGTTTAGACCTGAACCCGCTCAAAAATCACGCACAATTCTTAATCATATTTTACTAACTGTTAAAGATTAGTCTGAATTCATCCGTATGTAAAATTTGGAGAAATATTTCAGAGAAAAAGCTACAGTCACTTGGTACACGAGCGTACACGTGTACGATACGGCAACAGAAATCCTCTCACAAATGCTGTGTGTGTGCGCGAAAGTATGTATTTAAAGTAGCCAAAAGTGTGTTCACCTATATTTTGCTTATTATAGTGCTCGGTCAACGTAACTTAAAAATAGATTTAGATAATATACATGTATTTTACAAAACACGTTTTCCGAGAAAATCGCAATACAAAATCTACCGCGACATTTCATGTCTATATAGAACGAAGCATAAAAGAAACATCTACACTTTACTGTTTTGAAGAAAACATTTTAAAGTCCAATATAAACCATAAATCCAACTTAATACTGCAATTATATTATCTTAATTAGGCTATAAAGTTATAAGTCTGTATGTAAAATCACAAGAAATGTATATTGCAAAATACGACGCATATTACGCCGTTGTTTTTCAATGTACGTAAAATAGATCACTATGTGAAAAGCTTGTTTACGAAATAACGATGGAAATACGTCAAAATAGGTCTGTATGTGAAATCGTTTATTTTGGGATCGGCAAAATACAACGCTATAATAAACACGTGTAAATTAATGGCAATTTTAAAATACGACAGTATGTGAAATACGGATATGATGATTTTGAGGAAAATGACAAAAATCTGTAATTATAAACTAAATAATTAGAAATCCTCACATTTTGAAACTTTGTGGATGGCAAGAACTCGATGATGAAAGTAAGTAGGCGGAATTTCGCAAAAACTTAAAAAATGTGAAATACGACAGTATGTGATGCGGGCGACAATATAGGCCTATATGATATGTGTGTTGGTGTAGGTGTGTGTGTGTGGGTTGGTGTGTGTGCGTGCGTGCGTGCGTGCGCGCGCGTGTGTGTGTAAGAGTTAAATGTTATACGTATAAAAACATACCGCTACTCGGAGTTTCGTACACGTCCTTACATAGCTTTACATGTAGGTCTATGTGTACTTGCGTGTGATTGATATACTAAAAAGAAAAAAAACAAATGTTTGCGAGGTATATCAATTTTTTTAAGAAAACCTTTGGCGTAAATATCAATTAATTTTAACGCAAACCAGAATGTATCGGATCTAAAAGTTGTCTATACAATGACATGAGGTCTATTCTATTCTGTCAAAAGCGTTTTCGAAGTCGGTCACGAAGGCATTGCAAATGAATTTTTTGTGTGTTTGTTATTTTTTCTTTCAAGGAAATAACAGTGAAATTCCCCTGAAATATTTCCAGGAAACGTTACCACTAAGTCCTATAACAAGGACCAGCCCTGGAGCTAGCACACATTTGTAACACATCTCAAGTACAAAAGGTTTGAGTGATTAAATATATTGACAGATTGACCGGAACCCCTGAAACTTGATTCTTAAGTGCCGCAAGTGGTGCCTTAAGGAGAGGGGGCCAAAACAAAGTTTGTACAGGGGTCAAATTTGTAAATTGATCCAATCATGTTGAAAAGCACACCGTGTTATGTGTCTAACCACAAGGATTCAGAAAAGGTATAGTTTGTAATATGTACAGCCTAAAGTTTCAGAGTTATAGGCTAAAAACAGCAAAAATCAATAATAAGGGTCAATTTCAGTTGTACAGGGGTCAAATTTTAAAGTTGCTCCGATTTGGATACAAAATGGTGGAAATTATTGGTGGAGTTCATAGGATTAAAATAAGGAATAGTTTTGACTGTCTTAAATGCTTAGTTTCCGATGTAGGGGGCACAGAAGGTCAGCGTCCATTGCATTCAATGGGGCTTGATCTTGTTACCCCCTACTTTCTTAAGCAAGCATTTGAGACACTCAAAACTATTCCTTTGTTTGTTTGTTTGTTTGTTATTTATTCGGCAAATCGACAAAAGAAAATTACAGATATACAAAACAAAATCAAATAAGCCACTAGCACATACGTACAACAGTCAATTAGCCAGGATAACCCATTAAGTCGGCTGAATTTGCCAACTTATTTCCAATGGGGTCCATGAAAATTTTATCCTATGAGCTCCACCAATAATTTGCACCATTTTTTTATCCAAATCGGAGCAATTTTAAAATTTACCCCCTGTCCAACTGAATTGACTCTTTTTATTGATTTGGCTTTTTTTTAGCCTAATCACTGTTATATTGCCGCCATTTTTTCTGATTAAACGTTTAAACATATATTTCTCACAGTAAAAAAAAAAAAAAAGGAGATGCAAAAAACGGGGAAAGAAAAAAAAAAAAGGAAAAGTATTTTGTTTTACTATAAAAGAGAGACAGGGGAATCCCTTAGGGTGTTTTTTGCTAAGTCACCTGTTTAGATTAGCACAATAGGGGAAGTGGGGGATTCCCAAAATGCTAAACGTAGGTAACTGCCTCAGCTTGTTAGGCTTGAAAAGATCAGAACATTGCAAGATCTGGGAATTCCCCCACAAGTTATATATATGAAGTTATGTAATTTAGATGTGAAATCTGATTTGATGGTGCAAGGTCATGTTTACATGATGCTGTTGTAATGTCTGTTATTTTATACTGGGGTTTGTGAAGTCCTGCAGTATATATTGAGATTTGAGCTAATCTCGCCGTCAGCAGTTGCAATCAGCTTTGCAGCCTGGTTATAGCTATTGTATCTACAATATGGGTAGATTATATGCTCGCACACATGCCAGGATTTATAAGTCCATGTGAGCAAGAGTTGCTGTATTATTTGTACTGTCGTCTTTTGAAGCCGAAGTGCTGGAATCAAATAAGATTCCAAATGTGGACAGATAGAAATCGTGGTGATTTAATCTTGGACTGATAAACTGTGGATTTATTATCGGCAAGGGACTTTATCCTTGTCGTCTTGAACTGCGGGACAAAGTTTTCCAGGACTGAGAAGAGTCCAATGGAATTACCTGAGATTTATAAGAAGGTGAACTTTGCATGCTGTCATTTTTTGGAGTCTTCGCTGTGAGGACATATCATCGTTTAACTCACGCTCCATGTGGACATTACTGGACTTCTTGAGGCACTTAAGTATGATATAAATTGTGTGTAATTCTCTGTAATTTTGATTTATGTAATGTGGGAAATACCAATCTTGAACCCATAACAAATCATTAAATCTGGTTTGTTATATAAACTTCATATCACTTGGCACAAGGCTCATTTATATTTGTGTTTGAAAGGTATTTCTGACCTTAGCGTCCACGAGACGTCATAACACTCTGAAACTGTTGGGTGTAGCATCTTACAACTATACACTTTATCTGAATCCTTATGGGTAACGCATAACTGTGTCTTTTCAACTGAGTGGATCAATTTACAAATTTGACCCCTGTACAAACTTGTTTTGGCCCCCTCTCCTTAAGGCACCACTTTCGGCACTTAATAATCACGTTTCATGGGTTCCTGTCAGTCTGTCAACATATTAAATCACTCAAACCTTTTGTACTTGAGAGTTGTTACATGTTGCCTAGCTCCCGGGGTTATTTATTACCACTAAGCATAGCATGCTGATCCCCCCTGTTAACCCTCGTATACATGATCCATTTTTTGTAAACAACATCCTGGGGGATGTTGCCAACCCCCTCCTTCTTTTTAACATCCATTCCATAACTTTGGTGCCAGGTATGGCTACGAGTTTTCGCCCTTGCCACTTGGTATCAAATAATATCATGGGGGGGGGGGTTTAAATTGTGACGTCACTATGATGTAATGCGTTATGGACGGTATGAACATGCTGGATATAAGGTGAAACAATTGATATTTTACAATTTTAACTGACTCAAACGTATATAAACGGTCTTTTAGATTGCAAAAATGGCGGACGCAATCTGGCCTTTTCATACATTTCATAGGATTAACAGCCAGATACAGCTTTCCAATTAGGCTTCAAGACTAATCCAGGCAGCCATTTTATAAAGAATTTTAAAGGTTTTATTTCGCACTAACTTGCTTGTTTAGAAGTCACTTACTTGCGTTTTTCTGGGCAATAAGTCCGCAAGCGTTTTTTTTAATCATAATAAACCAATGGGTGCATATTGGTGTGCGTTACAGGCGCGACAAAGCGTTGACGTCACTGAATAACAATAGGAACACATAATGTCAAGCCTATCGTCGACCTGAATTTGCATCTATTAAAGACACACACTTGGACATTTTCATACCATAGAGACCCGTATAGCTCGGAATACCTTAACAAGCAGTCTATTACGCTCTTATCAAAATAGCAAGAATATCAAAAAAATAATATAACTGATCAAAGATAACACCAAGATTTCATCACTTAGACGAAATTTCTAGCATTCTCGATCACCAACTTTGAGAGTAGAAATTGGTGTAATCCTGCTGACCGCGAGGGTAATGCAACACCTCAGTCTTTACACTTTAGTGCCCAAGCTAAAAAACTTCAATACCATCAAGAATGCTGCCAATTTTCCACAGCACAGAGCCATTTAATATGTGGAGGCGCAAGCAGTGTGTTTCATCCTGTTGTGACAGTCACCAAGGAAACTCTAAACTCTGCTATTTCCTTTGTTTTGTTCATTTTTGTCTTTTATTTAAGAATTTTATTCCATTATGTGCAGAGTTCCTGGATGTGATTTTTACTTTTGGAACATAGGAAAGAAATGCCTGGGCTTCAGAGTATTTTCTGTTTTTACATGGCCGGTATTTCTGACGTAGTTTCTGGGTACTTCGTAGGCAGTTTTGATAAGCGTCAGTTCAATGGATTTGTGGTGTTCATTAATCAAATTGCAGATAATTTTGGACCAACAAATGTAGCTTTTTTGAACAGGACCGCACAAAGATGTACCAAGGAACCGCAATATACGTTGGGGGGGGGGGGATTTATAGTTTGTGTTACTATCCTGCAAAACTTGACAAATAGATACAAAATTTTAAAAAATCCGATCACTGTGAATCCGTTAGGAAATAAGGGGTCAAACTTCGTACAAGGGTAACATTGGAAGTGTTCGAATTTATAATGCTCGTTTCGACGTAATCTGGATCTAAGTGTGGATTACAAGAGGCACCTAACAGTTCAAAGGTCATCCTGGGTAAAATTTGTCAAATTTGATCCAAACGTGTTTCATTGGGTCACATTAGATCCTAAATTGTCTAAGATTTTCTTTGTTGACAGTTCAATTATAGTTAGTGACCTCACAACCCGAGTCACATTTGCATTCATTATGTCAACAAAAATATCATATATGGTGCACCATTATATTTGGGCTCCGTAGACAAACAATTACTGACATATGTTTTGAACAAACGGAAATCCTAAAATTTTACCCATTGTGACTTGACCTATTTTGGCCTCAGAACAGTTAAGCACTACTTCCAAATAGTGAAACTATCCGCTTTTTAATCCTTGAAGGCGATTGACATACGTTGGCACATTCGACCCTTTCAATATTGTGACCCTGTATAAACCTTCCCCCATATATTCTACTACTTTGATTTTGGTAAACTTTTGAGTTTTTTGTTCTTAAAGGTTTTCCCAATAAAATTCTGAAAAAAGATGATGTTGCATTAGTTATAAGTCAGTGATTTTTTCCCTATTTGAAGCTGGCCCTATCAATAACTGAAATAATCGCAAGTGAATCTTAATTTTATATTAAACCCCAATTATAACAGTGAACCGCCCACGTTCACGCCGATCACTGTGCGTCATACTAATAATAAAAAAACAAAAAAAGGGGGGCCCCCCGGTTGGGGTTTTGGTTAATGGGACATTATATTGCAGTAAAGTATTTTGTTGCTCCTCACAGGCAATTTTCTCAACATAACCCATTTCGAGTGACCAATGGGATATCGCATAAATTTGGATTTTGACAGCTTTGAAATCCCCCTCCCCCCCCACCCCCCCCCCCCCCCCCCCCCCCCCCCCCCCTACAGCCCCCCACCCCCCCCCCGCCGCCCCCCCCCGGAGAACCCCCCCTCCCAAAAACCAAGCTTACTATGGTTTATCAGCCACAAACCTGGTCATGGTAGTATGACCTTTAATGACCCCAAACTGACCTCTACTTACCAAATATTCAAATATTTAGATCATTTTAGCACTCTACATGTCTCAAGCTTTAATTTGATACCAAACTTGATATGATTATTGAAAGTAATTATTTTAACGTTACTAACAAATACGTATAAAAAAGGGGCGTGGCCTATGACGTCATTATTGTGGTCGAATTTTTGGGCACCCCTTCTGAAATTGCTTTACATACCCCAAGGAAGGTTTGTGCCAAGTTTCATGCTTTTGTCCAGAAGTGCACGATCTTGGTGAAAATCATGACTTATCTACTTCACTAAACGCAGTTTTCAAGGCGTTGAGGTTGGCCTACAATGCAAGGATTCAATACAAAATATAACTGTGTATCATTAGCATAGATACTAATTCAACATCGTATGATTTAACCAAGTCTTTAAGCGAAGCAGCAAAAACTGTAAACATAAAAGGTCCAGCAATAGATCACTGAGGCACGGCGCAGTCAATGATGTGTGCCGCAGATAGATTGGCACCAATTTACAACTGTCTGCTGTCGATCACAAAGGTAGGTCGTACACTGGCAAGAGAGTCACAATAAAATTATCTCTCCATCTTGGAAAGAGTCAATCCTATTTGGTTCCAAACGTAAACTTTCGAATGCATCAGTGCTGAACTTTCAATGTGGGATTCACCATTATCTACGATATCGGAAATAAAATACGTGGGAAATTACTGCAGACAAGGTTAGTAATTTAAAAAAAAAAACAAGGCTAACGGTTTTGCATTTTTTCATAAAAGGCTGTTTTTAATGTATTAATATACTATAAAACTAATTGGTTTCTGCTGTTCTTCAGTGTCATTGTGACTCTGCGTGTTTGGTTCCTGTCATTCAGTGTCAACATTACTATGCCTGCACTTCATAGTACCTGGCATGCTGGCACTGACCAAACAAATAAAACACAGGCTTCTAACTCAGAACAAAATTAAGTGTTTTCAATTTATCCCAACGGTTCCATATTGGTTTCGAGGAACTTCATAAGGTAAATTGGCTGTCTGTCAAGTACAGGGTTCATTAAAACATCGCCAATCATACATGTATGTTTCGTATTTTAAAAGTTATAAGGCTTGTATGATGTGCCAGAATGAAGGGAACACTGGGCAACTCTAGTACTAGATGAAAGTAGCTCCGGGAGGCAATCGTTAAGGAGCCAAGTTGGAAATGAAACATGTCGACGATTATGATTTCATGATGATACGATAGATATTATATTCTGATACCTATTCTGAAAGTTGAGGAGCTTGGATGGATGTAGCTTGATGTTGTTAAATTTATCTTTAACTCTTCAGATCTTATCGACGAAACACCCTGCAAATTCCTTTGCCAGCTTTTCAAAGCTATCATGGTAGAGAAGAGTTTGTCGGAGTAAATTGAACACATCTAGTCAACCTTTCGAATCAACTACATGTTTTTGGTCGCAGTACTTTAACGCTTAAGTGCCCAAGCTAAAACAACTTCCGTTAGAGCCCAAGGGTGGGGTGTCCTAGGGACCCAACCCAGATAACCACTTTCCCATGGGAGTTTGATCATGCCACTACACAAGTAAATGGGGGTCACGTAAGAACCACATACCCACAATAAAAATGAAAATCCAAACTTTGACCTATGACCTATGGCCAATTGAAATTGTCACTCTCCGAAAAGAAGTGGTTCGCACATTTCCATCCTCAGCAACTCCAATATGAACCAAAATAAGTCATTATATCTACTCTGGAATAACCAATTAAAATAATCATTGAAAAATATAGCTAAATGTATACAATCTTGTATTTTTCTCAGAAACTTCAAATTCACCTTAGTCTTTCCCATACACTTACACTGAGAGCACGGTCATGACAAAATTAAAATTGATGCTATTAGCATATAAAAGGTTATTTGATCTAAGTAAATTATTAATTAATTGCCTCCTAAGGTATATATCTCAAATATATCTCAAATCTCCTGATTAACTGCAGAGGCGGACTGGGTAGTCAACCTGGCCGTGGAAAAATGGACTTGACCGGCCCATGAGCATACATTCTTTTCTAGGCTCGCTACGCTCGCCGGTAAACCCTAATTAGTGGGGGACTGTAGTGAACAGATCTTATGTGAGTGTGCAAATCCGGATAAAAC
>JAMKCH010020922.1:0-19370 GCA_023653785.1 Ophioderma brevispina | reverse complement strand
GGACGACGTAGTGTCGTAGCATAATTTAATTACACAGCTCTACATACGACGGTTTGATTATTCTTTCTACTTCCTAGCCGGAAAGTATGACAGCTTTGGTCAAAAGAATGTTTGTTTGCCGTAACCACCAGCCCTGACAACAAAAAAAAATAAGAATTTTTTGTTTCGTCAAGATCTGCTTTTACTGTTTGAACTGTTTTTAAACCAATGGCACTCTAAAAATTAGGATTTCTTGGCCGCCCTCCCCTGAAGAAATCTTTGGTGAATTTATTTAAACATATCTTATTATCGTATTGTTTTATTCCAAGCAAATTTTTAAAATATCAGACAACATTATCCATAGTTATAATGTTTAGAAAACAAGTCATAAAACATAAATTTTGCGAGAAACAAAATATCAACAGAATGGAGAATTAAAATAAATCCTTGTTTAATAGCGGACTACAAATTAAATTACACTATCATGGGGGGGGGTAAGGCACGATCTGCGCGCTTGGGTCATTGGGGATTTCCAAACGTAATTTGGGGAAAACTGCTACGTGCTTTATAACTATGGCAGTTCGGTCCAGTGAACATTAACAAATCATCTCGTTAACCTTGTTCAAAGATCTTAGTAATATCCATGATAAATTAAGAAAAAAATCTTGAACTCACTATCCGTCGGGTTCGTGTGGATTAACCCCGCTGGCAAATTGTGTAATTTCCCAATAACGGTCATTTAGAATTTAAATTCGTTACCAGCCTATCCTTTAGGCAAGTCTGTGTGTGATCGTTCGATACGCGTAAGAGCGCACTCCTACCATTATCTTTGAACGAACTAGCACCCGGGAGTTGATGCCGTTTTGAATTTCTGTTGCGTTAGGTTGGCATGTCCACCCCCCGCCCTATTTTTGTCAGGTGCCCGTCGATTTTTTCTCCGTAGGGTTAATGGTAGAACGAAAGGGATCATGAGGGTCGGTATTTTTTAAACCTGTCAGACTATAATTTCCAAACGTGTAACGCGTTAGTCGATAAGAGCTTCGCTTCGCGGCTCGCTTATTAATTGAAAAAGTCCAACTACACCTGTCTAAAAAAAAATGGTATAAAAAAAAACAATCGGAAAAAATTGGTTAAATATTATTCAAAATAATCAGTCTTACTTGGCACATATTAAGAAGAAGACCAGGCTTTTCAATGGTGTTTGTTTCATCTTATTTGCTTTTGTCATCCAGAGCTATAATCAATTTTGTGCGATATACCAAACCCATTTTGTGCCACTTTTTATGCATGGGCAGAGTTTCTTCGCCCAGTTTGCCTGCTGTCTTGAAGCTCACAAAAGATGGTCAACTTGACAAAAGAAACAAAAACAGTTAAAGTTAACCAAAAGAAGTCTAGTTTTATCGACACAAGTTTTAATAGTCAAAATAATCAGTTAAATGATAAATATCTTCTTTTCATAAATAATAGACAATACAAATATTTATTGCACGTCAATGAAATGGAACTTCGAATTTATTACAAAATTGTTAAAATCTTGCTGGAAGGAATGTAATTGCAACCAAAATAAACACTCCAAAGAAATGGTTTACAAATATTGCACTATCTTTGTGCATTTACTAATTGTTGAAGTCAATAAAAATTTGAATTTGGAAATAAAGTATCAAAGTGTTGGTAGGAATTTGCGTTTCATGATACTTCAAGACCATAAAACTTTCTCCTCCAGGTTGCTGCATGCCAGCTGTACGCTCATGGTTCTCTTCTAACAAACAACAGTATGTCGAATGTTATTCACTTTATCTTAAAGCCAGAACTTACTGATCATAACTTCCACCATTACGTAACTGTTTTCGTATCTTTTAGAATTTCTTTATGAAGTTAATCCCTTTTTAAAGAATTTAATATCTGTTCAAGTGTGAATAACTTATGTTTAACAAATTCGTTCGCCGTTTTCACTCAACCAGAAAGCAGCACAAACTCGATTTTTGTGTTCCGCAGTAAACTGGAGTTATCTCTCGATTGAAACAAGCAAATGAGATGAAACAAAAAATCCTGGAAAGCCTGGTCTTTACTCTTTAATGTGATGTACAAAACGACTTACTTATTTTGAGATATAATATTGAAAAAATCGGTTTTTGATTGTACCATTTTTTTTTAGACAGGCTGTAGAACTAAAGATAGTCAACTTAAATGCTCAATTCCAAAGTTGGAGATGAATCTGATTTTTTTCTTGATGCAATAAACATTTATGTATAGTTTAACAGTACCATAGTAGTGTACTGTGTTAAAAATTCCGGATTCGGAATTTTATAACAAAGTTGTGACTTTCTACATGAAGGACTTCAATTTGAGCTTAGCTATTTCATGCAGTGATTATTTTTTGGACAAGCATTATGTATATGCATAAAAACACGATTTGTTTGAAAATTGATGACACCCTCCACGGGAAATCTCTGAGTCAGCCTTTAACGCATATTCAATGGGCTAATTTTTGTATAATAATAACATATATTTAGAGCGCTAAAAACCTCTACGCTAAAATACACAGGAAGGCAACTAATCGAAATGATTACACATGAAATATACAAGGATCGTAACAAAAGGTAATTAAAAAAACATAATGCATAAACATGTGTACGAAAGTGTCAAAAAATGCTTTTAAAATTTGGGGTCAAAGTTGTCTGTAAGTGATGCAGAAGAGTACTTTTCGCTGTACTGGTCACGACCATAGTGCATTGTCTCTGTGCAAATACCAGTTGACAACTGAGTAATTGGAATATTTCTGGGATTTAATGACATAACAGGTGATATGTAATGATCTCCAGCAAGTAGAGCAGGTCTTTGATTCAACCACTCGGATTTAAGGCAATTAAGAATAATGGCGGCGCAGCGGAATGAAACAGTTTTAATCTTTTGAAGTCACAGTTGAACCATCTCCTTCTTTCTCATCTTCTTGGTCCGTTCATACCTCGCTGCATGTGGCGTTGCGTTGCCTGATATATCGATCACATTCTGTCACAACTCATAGCATCTCGCAGCAAATCCAATCAAAATCTGCTTTATTGCGGTACTTGGGGGCAAGAGAGGGCAGATGTAGTAAAAAAAAATGTATTTTCTCAAGACGATCTTCAACCATGTGACAGGAGTGGGCAATGGTTTTGGGGTGGACAATAATTATAATAGGCTGTTTTGATATTAGAGTGTATCGGTGCGCAGGCTTACAGAGCGCAATAGCTCTGTAGTCATGGCGTCTATGTTCAAGGGTATTATGGTTTGATGAGATTACTTTTGCAGGGGAAGTTTTTCTGGGGTTTTGAGTTATGGGCACATGTAAATTTAAACAGACGCATGATTGATGTGAACATCATATTTTTTCTAAATTATCATGATATTACTAAGATCTTTGAACAAAGGTTTTTTAAGAGATGATTTTTTAAGGTCACTGGGACCGAGATTGCCGAGTAAATGCATCTAGCAGTTTCACAAATTACCATCCCAAATGCCCAAATCGAGCAGATCGTGTCCTACCCTCACAGTACAGAACCACATGTATAGTCTCACTCTTGACGATTACGCTGTTGTGTTGTGAACAAACAGAGATAAGAATGCTTGACGGCTTTGCCGTATGTAGTTACGAGATGAATAGTTTGGGTCACGTGTCAGGAACCAGGTCACGTGTCAGGTATCAGATATCAGTTGGCTCTTGGGGGCGGACCGATATATATAATCCGACTATGTTAAAATCAAGGTATGTACATATAACCCTCTGCCCAAAGTGCTATTATTTTTTCCAAAAGACACCGTTTTATTATGTCTAAAACAGTAAAAAATTTCCTTTTCCCGATGATTTCCAAAAAAACCGAAGTACGATGACGATAATCGGTGTTTTTTCACTGTAGGGATACGACGTCATTTTTACCTGAACGGGTCCCCCGAAGCCAAAATAATAAACCCATCAATGCAGTTGACGTCATAACTCTTTATTTTTCCAAAAAATTGGCTTTTATTTCCATATTACAATCCGTTTTAGATTCAACATCTGTATTATTGTTCTGAAATAATTAATATTCAATTGTCCCCGCATGAATGTGAAAAAGATGGTCCATAAGTCTACAAAATGAAAACATAGTCAGCCGGTTAAATAACCCTTACCGTGGATGATGACAGACGGATCCCCGTGTTAGTCAGCAGGCTTACAGCCACTGCGCGCGGCTGCGGGGGGTTATGCGTCAAGCCGTTCCATAGCATGGAGAGGAGGCTACTTACCAGGAAAATAGCGATAGAATATTGGACTGAAAAAAAGGCCACCACAAAAATAATTATGTTAACCTATCCATTATTCGCTGACATTATACATCCATGTAACATCAGACTGGCCCTGATTACATTTAGCTTACTATATCACTGTATGTATTACATAGACCCAATTTATTTAACAAAATCTTACCAAAACCTACAGACTAAAAAGGAAATCTTTCTAAATGCATGGAAGTTGAAAGAAAGTAAATAAAAAAAATAAATGTGACCTATGCAATGATGGTAAATGGCCAACTCCATTGATTTTAAAAGATGATAGCTTTGTGATTCCATTCAATGCCGATTTCACAGGTCACGATTTCAAAGCCTTTTTCATTCAACTAATACGTAAATGATTCGATTCCCGGCTCTTTTTAAATGGAACATTCAAAATAGCTGCTAATTACTTCAAAAAAGAATGGTCGGTTGAAATAGGTTTGCACAGGGCAGCTTATACATACGTGCAGGACAGTATACCGGTTCAGATTTTCAGATATAAAGGACAGAAGGGTGGGACAAAAGTCTATTCTTTGGACAAACTGGGCAATCTATACCCTGACGACAGTAATCTTAGTTGATCAGTCAGTCCCTGCCCACCCCAGCATCAAAGATCGCTCTTCAGAAACGTACGTTAAAGTATGAACGGATTTTTTTTCCACTGAAATTATCACACTTTCAGTGATCATTTCAGCGGGGTTAGGGACTCCTTTTCACGTTCGGTACAGATTTCAGTGATATGCGTTGATGATATGCGCGTGTTTGATGCTATCAAATTGCGGAGTGCAGTGAGCCGTGCATGGACGGCGAAATCACGAAAACTACATGTAGCTCGTACGTATAGACCAGTTATAATTCCCAATTGAGGGCGAACACCACTAAATAAACGCTCATTGAAAATACACGTAAAAGTACCACACCGCGCCCTCTAATTTGCACCCCGCGTGACAATATTTTGAAGTTTTGATACATTTCCCTATATAGAAACACAAACTGAAAACTTCAAAAAAATTAGCAATTTTGATTACAATTCTAGTACCAGATGTAAGAAAAAAAGGCTTATGAACAGCGCCATCACAATTTTGAGCCGACGTACACGCCTCATGGCCGATTTTCGACCAGGGCCGGAAAGCGAGGGGCTTACTTTCTACACAGAATCGCATTTTCAAAATTTTGTGATAATCTCAGCGATGATCAAGCTATATTCTTTCATCTTTATTATAATATACCACCCTCATGGAAACCGGTCAAAAGGAATGCCAAAATATCTCACAGTTTTGTTATGTTTAACAGGAAACTACCTACAATTCCCCCCCACGTGGAGTGATTTAGGTTTGTGCCGCCCTTGATGGTAGAGTTATGGCGGAGGTTGGACTTTCGTCCATTATTCAAAATAGGGGACAGAAATGCCCAGAAAATCTTTGATTTCTTCCTCGCAATCCAAAAGAGATCGGTGAAAGGAAAACTGGGTCAACTCCAAATAAAGTTACGTTGTTCGTCCAGTCAATACTTTGATTTTATCATGATGTGATGTAGCGTGTCTACCCCAGAAGTGGTTTTAAACATTGGCTACAAACAACATATCATACATTTTTAGAAGGCCTTCAGTCAACATGGTGTGTTGTAAACAATGCAGAACTTATTCATGAAATCAGCTTTCACCTGCTTTCACTGAAAAACTATTCCTGGATTTAGTTTGCGCTATCTTTGAACATTCTAGGGTTTATGATTTGACTATTAATTGGGACTGTAAATGGCCACCGATCAGGGTTGGCTATCGTGGCTAGAGAGGCAAATCATACCACAAATACACGGATAAAAGTTTTTACATACTAAACCCCTTTCAATCATACCTCAAACTACAAAAAAGTCGAGGCTATTCCACTATCAACTGGAACCCAGGACGCAATGTTTTTGGGGTGTATTAAAATTATAATAGGGTGTTTTGATATTAGAGTGTATCGGTGCGCATGGCTACAGACGAATAGACTCTGGTAGCCAGGGCGCGTATGTTCAAGGGTATATGTTTGATAGAGATTACTTTTGCGGGGAAGTTTCTGGAGTCTTTGTGTACATTCAATACAAAACCAAATTAAACGCACAGCTGAAATTCACACCTGAACTCTGGATGTAAACAAGTTGAGGGTGTCAAACAAATTCGGAACCCAATGTTATTGCATGCAAGGTTAAATGTTTCAAATTCATGCGGGACATGACACTGCTACTAGTACTGTTCATGGCTATCCTAAGGAGCATTATTTTGCATTGATTGAATTTTGAACATGTTGAAAAACAATTTACGTAATAGCTTACCCCGATGCTGGGAAGACGTCATTGAAAGTACTACACTAGGGCTTGAACTTGCATTGAAAATATATATATTTATTACTCTTTCTGGAGATTGGCCAGCGCACAGATAGTGTTGAAAAAAAAAACCATGTGCGCTTGGCGGATTCGAACCGGCGACCTCGTATACAGGCACGACGATCTAAGCGACTGAGCTATCAAGCACGTTCGGTAGAAGAGCGATAGATATCATTATAGGTGTTAGGTTCGAAAGGTGTCTTTACTACGCCTTCAAATGCATTGAAAATAGTCTTTACTACGTTAGGTCTAACATCTTGATCGATTACGCTGGGACAACGGAGATACAGAATGCTGCTGCTTGCCGTATTGTAGTTATAACGTAACGAGATGAATGTGGTGGGTCAGGTCAGGGACCAGGTCACGTGTCAGGTATCAGGTATCAGTTTGCTCTTCGGGCGACCGATATATATAAATAAAGACTATGTTAAATCAAGGTCTATACATGCCCCTATGCCCAGAGTGCTATTAATTTTTTCCAAAAGACACGGTTTTTTATGTCTAAACAGTACAAAATTTACCTTTTCCTACTGATTCAAAAAACCGACGTACGCTGGACGATTTAGGGGTTTTTTTCAATTGTAGGGATACGTACGTCATTTTTACCTGAATGGGGTCCCCCGAAGGCAACTAATAAACCAATCAATGCCGTGCGTCTCAAATCTTTATTTTTCCAAAAAATTGGCTGTTATTCCCATAATAAAATTCATTTTTAAGATTACCACATTGTATATTGTTCTTTAATAATTAATATCAATTGTCCCCGCATGAATGTGAAAAAGATGGTCCATAAGTCTACAAAAGAAAATATAGTCAGCCGGCTAAATACCTTACCGTGGACTGTAATGAGCAGACGGATCCCCGTTTTAGTTAATAGGAAGGCTTACAGCCACTTGCGCGCGGCTGCGGGGGTTATGCGTCTAGCATAACATCCTACGTCACTTCTTTTGTTGCCTGCGAATCCATTCCTGCGAATTGTTTTGGCCCATATAACAAACTCTAACAGATACAAATTGCCCGGGTGTAACAGCCAGGCCGGACTATTTTCAAGAACCGGCCCTACATGTTTAAAACATTGCTGTTAACTGGACTATACTAAACTAGCTTACGTCAAACCGTTTAAGTTTAGATGCATTTTGGTGGAGATAAAGTTTTGTTAACTTTAAAGTCCTGGAATGAATTGTGTTTACCTAAGCAATACAATTATCTCACAGATAAAAAAAAATCGCTCGCTTAGGCGACGAAAATAAAAAAAACTGTTTTTTACGGGCCCGACCGACCCTTTTTTTCAGTTTGCAGAATTTTTTTTTTAGTTTTTCCAAAAATCATGTAAAATCAGCCTGTTTTTAGCCCCAAATTTATCAATTTTGGCAATTTTTTTTTAGAAAATTTGTTGTAAAAAATTTTTCATTTTTTCCTCTTGATTTTTCAGATTTTTGGGCTATTTTAGGCCATGTGAGTGCTACCAGAAAAGAACAAAAAAAATTAAAAAAGAAAAAATTCGCCCGAACGACCGACCCTACTAGAAAGGTCCGCCGCCCGTAAAACAGGGTTTATTTTGTCGCCTTAGTTAAATCGTGATAAAATTCTGGCATACGGGCCAGGGAATTTGGAGGTGTTTATACAGCGCAGTATAATGGTGAGTGTTCTTTATCATTATATATTACACTATTTCAGTAAAACGATGATGTAATTTCAGTGAGGAAAGACCTTATAGTGTACTTTGGAGTGTGGTATCTTTCTATGGTGTGTTGTGTGTCAACTTTTAGTACACACTTTTTGTCTTGCCTTTATCTTTCAAGGTAGAGACCCGTCTATTTATATGTGTGATCTATATCACACTATGGTTTAATATGATCTAGTAACATGAGCAATATAACCTGTTCATTAGTGGGCAAAGTTATCAGTGGTTCTTATAGGTATGTACTATATGGTAATTACTTCCTACACATGTTTTGTCTAGCCTCTTACCACGGAAACATGTGTCTCTGAAAAATGTGAAAATTCTGATTTTGGCACCGGTGTAAAAAAAGCTTTCTATCTAAAGTATCCCCATCTAAAAGTATTAGCTGAGAACTTTTTCTTTGGTATCAAATTGTGAAATTTCGGATTTCCTATACGAGTAAATACGGAACTCAGCCTATGTTTTATTTGAAATATAATCAATACAAATCACCTTTTGTTTTCAAAAGGGTGATTGAGTGTTATTCCTGTGGCGAAATAACAGTAGGGAATCTGTTGATGTCTAATCTATATGAAATCACTACTATATCCAGAAAATGGATGACTTTAAATCTCTTGTGCACCTTTAATTGGCATCACAGATTTGAATTCCCCTATGGTTTGACATTTTGTACGGCAGATTTGTGCAGGGAATAGGGAGCAATATAGTCATGTAAGGTCGCAAGTATTTTGTTCCTCATGCCGGGATGACAGCAGATAAATTGTGCAAGGATTATCTCCCGAATGATTGTATAATGCTACAAATCTTGTTCCGAATATCTTTGTTATCCGTTTATAATAAAATAATATAATAATACCATTTGACAGAGCGCCTAATTAAAGGCCTCATAAGGCCTCTACCTCCAGGTCCCCCTTGTCAATCTTCTTTTGACATTTTTATGGTATTCAACGAAAGCCACTGTAAATGAAACACAGTCTGTAATTTTTAACGGACAACGAACTAAGAATAACATAGCATTTTAGCTCTTCCCCTTCTGACTTGACTATAATGAATAATTAAGTATTGTTATAAAACTGAATTTATAGTACCTGTACTTGGATATGGAACTTCTCAAACCGTACAAAATATACATAAAGTGCGCAAATTAAAGTATAACTTTACCAACTGAAATATAATTAGAGATTTAAAATTCCCTGCATGTCATCGTGTATTAAATAGTGGGTGAGCCAGCCATGTTGGTCGGTAGTCACGGGGGTGGGAGTGGGGGGGGAGGCATTGATACCAGGGCTACCTTACACTATTACATACACAAAAATGTATGGCCTTCTGAGGTATAAAATAATGAACGCGCTAATGTGAAATAATTTACTTGTTTTTTACAGTTATACCTTATTGGCACTCTTCAAGTTGAATTCAATTTCAAGCTGACATCGATTGAAATTACTTCATCCAATCACAGGTATGTACCGATGGTTTGATCGCGAGTGCCACTTGTCCCATACTGTTTCCCAAAAAAACTAAACAAGCAACTAAAATTAACAAAAATACCTGTTCATGTTTGTGAGATATTCCTGATAATAATAGTGATAATATACACGTTACAAATCCAAATAATGTTTGGTTTTTAATTAAAAACAAGAATTTTTGAATTTCGAAATTTTTGAGTCAGACTTTAACATTAACACCCATGGGTTAAAGTTACACTCCCTTTTTGGACCAGATTCTCCTAATGGTAAATATCGCCCTAATTTTCTTATGTGTTTTTATTGTTTTTTCAAGGGGCGATAATTTAAAGAGAACATGATGGACAATTTCCCGAAGAATGGGATTTTTGCATATTTGTAATGCTTTCCTATGTATTAGATCACACCTGAATTGAAGAGTAAGAATAAGCTTCTTATGTATAAAATGATGATTCGTATTTTCTGTCTTCAAAGCAGGTTTCTATAGGGACGAATAAGTTCACATGGTTCAAACAAGTGCAACGATTTTTTGCACTGGTTTGTCAATAAACCTTCGAAACGTTCTCTGCGGTTGTCTACACCCGATCCAGTGCAATTTGAGGAAATTCGTATCCTCCAAACCCTCCCTCTGTCACTTTAAAAAATCATAACTTGAAAAATAACCAGTTTGTACCATGCAAAATACATACAATAAGTTAAATGTGCACGTACGTTGCCTATATGCAGTGAATATGTGTGTACAGCAGAATTTTGATCAGTGATCAGTACGAGGTCACTTTTTATTGTGTCAACCCGGCTAGATCTTCGAACACATTGGCTCAAATATTTGTCTTTCCTTTCAAGTGGATAAATCATCATTTTGTTGTTTGTGCATTCAATACTTGGTTTTGGTAGCACCTGGAGGAGGGTGACCTTCCTTTTCAACGTCAATGAATTTCTTTTGGTTTTCTATACTAATACATGGCACTATATTTGTGCGGTCGATGCTCTTTAGCAGGATATGAGGAAATACTTGTAATCACTCGTGCGAAAGAAAACGGATTTAAGTGCCTTTGAAATGGTATCAAAACTTGATTTAGCAGAGGTATGGAAGGCCGTTTGTAAAGTTTGTGTATCATTTGTGTGTGTGTGTGTGTGTATGTGTGGCGCACGTGTCCCGGGTTGTGGTGTATGTGGTGTGACTTAACATTTGTGGAGATATTGGTAATTTAATTATCATATTTGTTTGTCTTTTTATCGTTTTTTTTTTACTTGTTCTGTTTTTTTGTTTATTTAAATTATGATAATTTGGTGTGTGTTTTAAAATTGGGCGTATATTAATTGATTGTGCACACAACCATGTCGACATAAACGCAATAATATTTACAAAACACAGCCCCTTGATATGCAACCGCACACAAATGTAATATGCAATGCACAACGGTATAAGTCCAGAGCTCCCAACCCAGGGCTTGTGTACAATACATCCTAAATCCTAATCAACACACTCCCCAACCATAATACTCCATGACCTACAACACACAACGTTAATGAACCCCGTTTCGGCGCTTGGAATATTCCCATCCATTCCACCGATCAAAAACCACAAAGCTGAGACACACACCACACACTCGAAAACACGCAAACATCTGATGCTCCCAGTGTTTAACAACACCACATTTACCAACACACAACAAACGTAATAATGAACCCAAACCCCTTGGACAATAGTCCACGATCAAAACCACAGAGCTGAAATACACACACATCGGAACAAACGCAAACAAAGTGAATGCACAAACAAAGTGAATGCACACAAAAATGTTAATTTTAGCCTATTACAAGGTAAGACTGAATATTCACTTTAAGATTAATCGGTAAACATAGAACGTTGTTCTAAAAAAAATGGCTTACATTACTAAAGCTCTTAGCTTAAGGGGGCACGTACCAAATCACTCCACGTTTTTGGTTATGTGGGGGTAGTTAGTTTCCGGTAAAAAAACAAAGGCCTATTGTGATATTTTGGGTGTCTGTGGCGAATCATTTCTTCGTGAGGATAGCCTGTTTTATCAAATGAGATCGCATAGCAAGTACATACTCTTATGGAGAAAAATGTGACTGACTTTTTCGATTCATGTGATAAAATAGGCCCCGGAAAGAATAACCTTGTTCGGAACGGTTAGGAGGCGTCGTGACAGCCGAATCGCGGTGGCGCTGTTCACGTGCTCTTATCGTAAAGTTATCGGAATGTGTAATGTGAATTGAAGCTTAAGCAAGTTTCATTCTTATCATGTGATTCAATGCATTGAAAATATTCAATGGTTGTATAACGTCTGGTGAAAAGAGAGTTTCTTTAAACACATTTTTACGGGCTTTTTCAATGGGTGGCCAATTATTTGGTACTGTGCCCCCTTAACCTGGAGCAAACCGCATAGCGCATGCCGCGGAACCGGGGAATTTTAAGATCCCGGAAGTGGATGTTTTGAAACGTAACACAAAGCGATAAAGTTTTCTGCTTGGCTAGCCGAAATATCCGCAATTATTATTGTTGAAGCAAATGGAACTGAAAGGGTGAAAATACAAACTGTTCAAAGCCATTTTTTTGGAAATTCGGGCTTCAAAACAAAAGCCAATGCTAATATTGTCTTATAAACCTCTTGACAGTAGCCTGCACGAAGTTCGGAATGCAAAATTTGATGAGGCCACCGCCGATTCTGCCAGGCATGGTAAATAGTTCAGCACGGCTGCGCGATCGTGTAGATATGGAAACGTTCTTGTCATACTATACCGCGACGAAACCTTCCGGGCCTCCTACGCCTGCTTATCGACTGCTGATGATGATTGAATAACTGATTTCGTTCGGCGGGCATTCTGGGACATATATCAAAACGCCCAGTTAGTTGGCCACCCGGGGTTGGCTAGCGTGTTTCAGTTTGGGACTGTGAAGGCAAGGCCGCCGGCAACATGATTAGCTTTGTTTAGTCCAGAGAACAAATTTATGCTTAGCCTCATCAACTTCAAGTTATAAACTTTTAATTTAAAGCCGTCTTAGGTTCTATTCAGTCGATTGGAACGTCATGTGCTTGTGAACCATTTAATACACACAGTTTACAACAGGAATTATAGTTCCAATCTTTTAAGTCTATTTGCAATAACTGGGTAACAGGGACCCCGGCTGTCCTGGGATTACCCCATTGTGATAGCATGCCCAATTAAAAACTGAACCATGGCAGGGAGGTAAAATAAACATTGAAAGTGGTGGGCATTGCCCACCCCTTATTGGCCCTCAGCTCAGTAAATTCAGTCTTGCCCACGGCCCAAAATGACCCCCCCAGTTAATTATTGACCCCCCAGTATATTATCTGGCTCGACATTATAATAAAGTTGAAGTGGGTCAATTCATATTAAATGAAAACTAGTTCATGGAGGAATAATTGGAATGTGAGAAAGACACAATTGAATTAGTAAATAATTTATGTTCTAATATGCGATCACAGGGTCGATTCATCGTCATTCTAAGAATTGGATTAGAGTTATTGTTTAACTATAGGAAGCAAGATTGCACACTTGTTGATGGACAATAGACTTTGTGTAATGCTATGTCAAAACCATCTCAGGCTGCAGGAGGTGGAAGATGTGGACCTTTAAAACATGTTTCAGCGAACTAAACGATGACCCCAAAATGTTCGTCTTGTCTTCACGTGTTTATGTTGCATCATGGGAAGCAAAATTTGGCTGTGGGACAATTCTGTTGCAAGTTCTTTCTCTTTGCCAGTTGTCAAGCGATTTCACCGAGTGTAGACCTTTCAAACAGAAGGTGGAGACTTCATAAAACATTTGATTTTTAAAAATCAATGTTATTTATTATAATTCTAGAAAAAGAAAAGTTGCTGAAATTATCAAAAATGCTCTAAAAATTTGGTACCTTGGGAAACAAAGGTTAACCTTAAAATATCAGCAGGATTGTGTCTTTGCCAGTGAACATCAACCTCTTTAATGCCTGAGTAACCTTTGAGACTATGTTTACGCCCAGCTGCAGTTATACTTCCAGTAGTTCTTCAAGTCTACGAGTTTATAAATTAATGCGCGGCGGCCGGTCTAGACCCAAAAGGCTTTTTGCGATTTCGCGAACCTAGTTGAACTGTACCAGCCAGAATTGTGTCCGCAGATTTACGTGGATCTTGATTCTACAGATACTGTCGCCCCAACAGTGAACTTTGAACTTAGTTTAACCTAGATTGTGGTGTTTAATATTTGATTTTTAATAGGTAAGAAGTATAGATATAATTTTGTGCATGTGATTGTGTATTTGCGTTATTTAATTTATGTATTAAAATCTTACTTTGAATTTACAACAATTGGCTCAGTCAATCTTCTTAACAAAATCGCATTGGTTGAATTTGGTTTTATGAACCACGGGAAGTTACTTTTCTGACCTTGGTCCGGGCCTTGAGTACGTCTCATAAAGAAAATGGGGGTCCGTCGCCCCGGGAAACAAATTTCGTAGAAATTTTTGTAGCGAAACAAATTGTTTTGGAAAATTCTGTTCTTTGTCCAAATTTGTTGTTCTAAATTTGCAAATGACATGTATACAGTACTGATCACCAATGGCATTTGGATGCTCAAGAATTTGTTAAGAATCCTGCTGGGATGTGTTTTGACCAATTAATAAAGGTAATCTGTGGAAATTTCAATATAATCTAGCAGGGTGGCAAATCTAATGAGGAAACAAAATTCAAGAACTTGATCAGCCAAACATGTGTTGAATAAGAATTTTTGGGATCATCATTTCTGATAAAGTTATCCCAGTTGAGATGAAAGTTTAGCCATACAAATAGAACAAATGAAGATTCAAGCAGAGAAATAAGAAAGGATTAGAGTTAGATAAAATGAAAATAGAATCACAAGCGGACAGAATTGAAAGGAAAGAATTCAGTCTCAAGAAAAGGTACAAATAGTAAAGTGAGTCACAAAGATACAATGCAATAGGAGGTTAGACAGAAAGAATAGAAATGCAAAAAGAGGTTGAAACTAAGAATGAGAGGTTGCGCCACGAAAAAGAAAAGTGAATCTTCTCTCTACTGCGTGCGTCTGGTTTTGATGTAACTCTTCACATGTAGGCTTGTACCCAAATTTCAGGAAAGTGCTTTTAATAAAATAATTCATGCAAGCACTTCGAGAAAATTGCCCACCAAATTAAAATGGCCAAACAAGTTGGACCTTTGTTACTACAGAGTGTTCTCGTAGGCAAGCAATCGAGGCGTACTCTGCTTGGCTATTGAGGCCAAGTTTGATTACGACATTTGACAGCCCTTTTTTAAAAAAAAAAACTAAACCCTATGACTAGTGCTGAGGCCTATAGACGAAATTCACACGGGTAAACCAAAAGACACCAAACCAGACACACGTGGAATTTGCACGCACTAAGGAACAGTTGCTCGATCGTTGGTTACTGCTAAGGAAAAAAAAAGAGGTGAAGAAGATTTTAGAGTTTTGAAGCAATTGAGTTTGATAAGGCATTTAAACAATGTGTACATGCTGATATCAAGACTCACCTTGGTGAGACTAGTAAAATTGAAACGATAGAGAAAGCAGCAAAACAATCGCAGATGATTATGCAATCACGCATAAATTGATCTATTCCTCGGGCAAAAGTCAAATTTCCACAGAAAACCGTGGCAGAATAAGCCATCTAAATAACAAAGTTTTGCTAGTGATTTTATTTTTATGTTGTTAAAATAGTAAAAATAAGTGATATTGAATAAAGAAATGACTGTTTCGTAAAATGCACCCCAAGCAAATACACTATTGTATTTGGTGTATGCTGTTGCGGAACTTTCTAAATATAATAGTGAGTTTCATCTTAAAATTTAGAGCAAATTCACTCTTTCAGATTGCCTACAGCTAAATCGTGACTTTAAAGGAGTGAGAGTGCACTCATTTAGCAATGAATTCCCCTTACTTTGAAATTAGTAGGTGGAAAGGGTGATATTGCACCATCGATCACTGTAGGCAATCTACAAAAAGTGAATTTTTCACCTTCATACCACACAAGAAATTTACCCAAAACCATGTCAAAATTTACTTAATGTATCAGGTTACATATAGAAACCTCGAACAATTGTGTAAAATTTTACCTAACATCCATTTTGTAAAACAGCTGTTGTGTAAAAAATTACTTTACTAAGTAAATATTTACATAATTACTAGGTGATGTATTTACTTACTTTTCTGTAATAGTTTTACTTAACTATCATGTAATTTTTACTTAAATGTTTTGTAAAAGTATCTTTAACTTAACCCTTTTAGGTAAAATTTTACGTAATTATGAGGTTCTATACCTACCTCATGTATGAAATTTACACAAAGTGTGTAAAGATTACAATACCAACAATTTTCAAGGTAACAATGCGTAATTGCAAGAAAATCAAAAAATGTGACATGCAGTTTTTTTTTTAATCTTAATACATAAAAAAGTATATAAACCATACCCTTCCTTAAAATATGTGAATAGGTAGAAAAAATGGGAAGTATTTGAGGAAATATGTCATGCCATCTCCTGCATATAGATATCAAATATGAGTCTCAAAATCTACAATAAACAGTTTGATGTGGTTTACACCAGTACATGTAAACACAGATCAATAATATTTGTGTTGAGGTCAAACTGTACAGGCCATGCTGCACAATATTGCACTTATAATCTTTGATATTCACAGGGAAAGTCTTTTTTTATCTCAAGTCGGAATTTTGATACGCACACATAGAAATTACAGAATCAAATCAAAAGTACTGCTCTGTCTGAAATCCACGTTTCAAAGGCCAACCACTTGCAGGTTATAATAATAATATTTGATTTGAATTACTTGCAAATACAAAACAATACAATATAAATAACAACAAAGCAAAGTACATACATATAGTTCTACATAAGCAAAATGCAAGTATCCTGGAAAGTGGAATGGGCAGGAGCCCAAGCACATAGGGCACACTTTGCATGAATATCCCGAATTAGGTATAAAGGTAAAATGCCATAAAATGATATAACACATGTAGTTCATTAAAAAAAAAAAAGAAGTGGTGATAAATGGAATCACATTGCAAAGTCCAAGTAGAACTTCTTACAGCCAGACCTGAAAAAGCCTAGATTTTGTGTAAGTGCAAGAGCAAATGGGATTTCATTCCACAAACGAGGAAGAGCAAAAACATCGAATTTAAAAAGAAGCAGTTCGAGCACTTCTGTGTAGAAGGCCTTGATGGTCCAAGGTACTGCGATAAATAATAAGAACCAAAAGAAGTAGCCCAATGTTGTTAAGAATCTTGTATCCAAAAACTAACCTCTGAATCCTAAAGATATACTCAAGTCTTACCAAATCTAGCTCATGAAGTCTCTCTGAATAAGACAGACGAACTGCAGAATTTGGTGAATCCCTAAAGAAGTGGATGCGAGTAATCCTTCGCTGAATTTGCTCAAGTCTGTGTTAAGTGATTCCGCTGGAAGGGAGCCCAAACACTAGCACAGTATAAAACATGCGGCATGATAAGAGAATTAAACAGATTGAGTTAAAGATGAAGGAGACATATTCCTGGTGCACCTGATCACAAAACCAGAGAGCTTAGATATCTTACCACACACATTATTGATGTGAGAGTCAAAAGACAGGTCCTTAGTGAATGTAAACCAAGCAATTTGAAGCTCTCAACATCTGTCAGCCCAGTGTCATCGATTTAGAATAAGGATGGCAGTAGTTTGGAGACTTACATCTAGTTACATGCATAGTGGAACATTTGGATAAATTTAAAGCAGCTTATTGAGAACTGTCCATTGGAAAATATTGTCAAGATCCTCCTGTAGAATTTGATGATCTGTGTCGCTATAAATAGGACGAACTATAGTATGATCGTCAGCAAATTGAAAAAAACATAGAGATGAAATACAGAATTAATATCAATGACAAAAAGCAGAAACAGAATAGGAACAAGGACAGAAACATGTGGCACCCCAGATGTCACAGCAGTCCATTCAGAAAATACGCCTTTGAAGATTACCCTTTGCTGCCGCTCAAGAAGAAATATCTGATACCATTAGAAACAGCCTATAATACCAAAAGAATGATATTACAAGCCAAATAAATTGTGATCAACTCTGTCAAAAGCTGAACTGAAGTCTAAGAAAATGGTATCTACAAGAGAGCATTTACGACCATCGAGTGATTCAGCAAGAAGATGAAAAACTTTAGTGAGAATTTGGCTCACAATTACTACCATACGAAAAGCCAAATTGATTGTCTGCCAGATATTATTCTCCTCTGCGTAAGACATAATGCGGACACTGACAAGTTTCTCCATTACCTTGCATAGAACACTGGTCAAAGAGACAGGCCTGTAACTGCCAAGTTCATCTTTGGGCTTTCCTGACCCCTTAAACACTGGAACAACATTAGCAACTTTCCAAGCCTTCGACACTTGACCCGTCTGAAATAAAAGTATTAAAAAGACGGCCAATGTAGGCGCAAGCTCATTTACAAAGGGTTTTTTCAAGAACACAGGCAAAATTCGTTGGACCCAAGGAGAGGGGATCCCATCCCCTTTAGGCATCTTATAGCCATTCGAGAACATCAGCCACCTCATCTATTTGTAAATAGACAAAAGGAAGACAGAAGGCACAATGGGAAGGGAACTCGCTTGTTAGAGAATTCAAATCAAGTGGGTCATACTTGCCACCAAACTTGCTAGAAAAAGGCTGTTGAAAGCATGTGCAATTTTAGATGGCTCACTGCACACAATGTTATCAATTTTGAAAGTAGAATTATCAGATCCCTTGCGAGCAGCAGATACATATGACCAAAACTTCTTACGGGTTTTGCTTAAAATTATTGGAAACATCATTTGTGTAGTGATTACGACTCTTCCTAATTGCAGCCTTAAGTTTGTTGCTACATTCCTTAAACTGCTTCATGGCAGTATCGGATTATGTTTGCATATCCATGCCATTAAAAAAAAAAAAAAAAATACAAATTTTTATGATTTTTTTGATGTTTCGGATTAGCAAAATCTCTGTTACCCTGTAAGTATTTGATCTTTACCCAAATGAAGTAAAATGTTTTTTTTTTTACCATAGAAGAACACATGCACACTGGATCCACTTTTAAAGCAGCATTTTTATTTACACAATCACAGTACAGTCATTAATGCAATCACCATTAACAAATCAAATGACGTAAATATCCATTTTTTTTCATTTTGTCAACTCTAGAATTGTTTTGATGTACCAAGGCCAGCATACACAGCATCATAAATATAATTTAAAAAATAGGGAGGGACGCACAAGTATTAGAGATAATTTTTTTAAAAGAAGTGGTAAATTTTATGCTACAAGACAGTCACTGCCATGAGGATAGAGCGAGCAGTGGAGCGGCACTATAAGTTGAGTATAGTAGGGATTTTGGACACCGTAGGACACATGAATTTCCAAAAGGATCACCAAATATCCTGAATGAAATGGCTATTCTGAATTTGTAAAAAAAAAAAAACATGAAAAATCGGCAGTCCAGAAATTTTGTTACCATGGAACATGGAAATATTGAAGTGAAAATTTAATTTGCCTTTAA
>JAMKCH010020921.1:0-68723 GCA_023653785.1 Ophioderma brevispina | reverse complement strand
AATGTTGTTGAGGAATGTCCAGGTTTTGGTAAGATCATTTTTGAATTTCTGAATTTGTTCTGTGTTGTGTTTTCTTGGCAATACGAATAATATGAGTTAATTTGTTTTTGTATTGTTTGTATTGTTGTTTGGTTGCTGGTGTGTTTTTCTTCAGGTATGTTTTATAGAGGCCGTGCTAGTGTTTGATTGACTTGGAAATTGCTGTTGTCATCCAGGGCTGCTTATGGTTACGATTTTTAAGGTCTTCTTTTGTAAGGGGAAATGATTCGTTGTAATGTTTGGTATAAGTTGTAATGAAGTTGTTGTACGCAATATTAGGGTCATTTTCTGTGAGTATATGTTCCCATGATTCAGTGTTGAGTCTACGGTTAAATGTGCGAATGTTGTGATCTCTGTAATCACGTTTAGTGATTGTTGTTTTTGTGGCATGTTTATGCTTTAGAGATTCAATGAGGAATATTGGGAAATGATCTGTAGTGTCAGTGACAAATATCCCCTAATGGAGTCTGTGTCAGTGGAGTTGGTGATAATGTTGTCAATGAGCGTGGCCGTGTTGTGCGTAATTCTTGTAGGTCTGTTAATTTGGGGGATATAAGAGTTTGCAAGTGACGTGTTAATGAAGTCATTAATGTGTGGATGAGTGGAATAATTGAGAAGATTGATGTTAAAATCACCGACAATATATATAGACATCACGGTTGGAATTATTTAGTTCAGTGAGAAGCTGCTCGAAGCTGTTGTTAAAATTTTGGATTGTGTGTTCATGCAGTCTGTAAATAACTCCGACAGTTATGTGTTTGGGTCTATTGTTGGTGTTAATGGTTAAATTCTGGTCCTGGTTTTGTGTCGATGATTTTGTATGAGAGGTGATTTTTTATGTAAAGACAAACTCCCCTTCCTCTGCCAGTGAGTGGTCCTGGAATATACGTGTAGCCATTAAAGTGAGGTGGTGATTTGGTGTCAGTAAGCCATGTTTCTGAAAATGCTAAGACAGAGAAAGAGTGGTTGAGGTGATCAAGGTAGTTGGTGATTCTTCATATGATTTTGTGATACTGCGACAGTTGAAATGGAATATGGAAAATGAGTCGTTGCTTGGTGGATTTATTAGTGTGTTGAAGCTGTCGTCTGTATGATAGCGGGAGTCAGAACCAGCATTATTTGCAGGTGTGATGAAAGATGGGTGGTCACATGTTTGAGATGATATGGGATCTATAAGTAATGGGTTGATGCAAAGGGAGTTAAGTTTGATGATGTTCAACTTAGTGTTGGTGAAAAATTCAATAAGTGATGCGCGAAAGTCTTCGTCGTGAAGCTGGTGGTTGAATGGCTGAAAGGGATAAAATCAAAGGAAAATAAAAGCGAGGGGGGTTATAAGGGAGAGATAGAGAATGAGAGAGAGAGAGGGGGAGAGAGAGAGGGGGGACTTGAGAGATGGGTTGGGTGAGGTTGGTTGAAGAAGGAAGAAAGTTAGAAGAGAGCAAACGAGAAACCTGTTAGATAACAGTGAGACAATACCTGTGGGCAAGATGTATTGACAAGTCAGACAAGACGAAAGCAACAAAGACAAGCACAGAGTAGGACAAACAAGAGGACTAAGACAATTAACAAATTACTAAGGATTGTTTATACGAAAACAACAGTACAGCAGTTGTACAAAAACAATTTAACCAACGAACAAATTTGAGTAGAACATGACGGGAAAAACCGCCAAAACTGCGTGACGTGGAATTGATGAAAGAGTATTAAAGTAAAGGTCAAAGCAATATGGATGCCGGAAAAAAAAGTACATTGACAAAGAAATATGGCTCAGCACATGGGAACACTAGGTAAAGTGTGTTGAACACATATAACATGTAGTCAATGTAGGTTACACTGCAAAATATATCAAGACAGCATGATGTCGGTGATAAGTGTGTGGAGAATATTGGTGTGGGTATGTCTGTGCATGTGTGTTGTGTGTGGGTGTAAGTGTGTATTGTGTGTGTGATCCAAGAAGGTAAAGTAATGCAATTGTAATAGTGACACCAGGAACTGTTTCATGAGAAGCCACATGAAAATTCAGACCATAGGTTGGATAAGCCAGAATGTGTATATAAAGTTACAGAGCAAAATTATGGTGTGTGATGGTAATATGTGTGTGTGTGTATGTATGTGTGTGTTTGCGAGTGCGCGCGTGCGTGCGTGTTTTATAAAATGGGAGCATGGAATAGCATAATGAATACAATTAATATAGGTTGTATATTATTATTATTATTCATGGTTTATTAGCTATTGCATTGTAGCCATAAGGCTAAATTACAGCAACATTTACATTAAAAACATTATTGTTCCAAAACAACCACATAAAATGCATTCTACAAAGAATAAAAATATACAGCATTTAAAAACATTCATATCAAACAAAGATGCACATTGCACCCATGAACTCCCAAAATACCTACCCAGCTGCCCACCCAACCCACCCCGACACACACTCATGCATACGCTACACACAAACACACCAAAACACACACGCACACAAATACACACACACACACACACACATACACACACCCTCTAGCATAAAAAACCAAACTGTAAAAACAAACAAAATTAACAAGCCCAAGCACTCAGACAACACTTCACCCAATAGACATCTATCACAGACTCAACACCCATAAACCAATTGCCAACCATGCAAGTAACCTGAATATCTTACATGAAATCATTTAAAAGTCTAACAAAGTAGGGAATTGCACTGTTTTTGTACATTTCTGTTCTGTACCTAACTTGGGGAAAATGATTTGAGTTTCTGAGAGAATATTACACTTTATCCTTAACTTTCAAGGGTAGCCATTTGCAAAAAACATCAGAGTTGTACATTTTTACGGCAAACTGAAGACACAATTTTTTCCTTCTTTCTTTTAAAGTAATCAAATTACACTGTTGAAGTGCTTGATCATAACATTGATAATCATGGCCAAGAATGATCCTAATTAAGGGCTCTTTTCTGGACCCTCTCCAACATAGTGATTTGTGCCATAGTTATGCCAGCATTCCAAACTGGTACGGCATACTCTAATAAGGGGCGCACATACCCTCTATATATTGTCATTAGGTCATCAACAGAGAGGTTGAATTTCTTCAACAACTTAAGCATATATAATTTATTGCTGGCTTTGCGAACAACTTGAGAAAGATGGAGATCCCATTTTAAATCTGAAGAAACAATGACTCCTAAAATTTTCACACTCTCAACAATTTTCAAATTTGTACCGCACATTTTCAATGGTGCCACATCTAACTGATTCTTCATGAAGCTAACATTCATATTTACACATTTGTCAGGATTGAGCTTCATGTATAAACCAAAGGGAACATGTTTATGAAAATACAAGCAATATAATGATGCATGAAATAAACCAAAATGTTGTATATAACCCTGAATGCTGGGGAGTATAATAACAACACGTTGTATACTATGTTCATCACCAAATAGACAAGTCACTTCACTCCGCGAATTGATATATAACAATGCAGCCGGAAGTGGAAGCAACTCCACCGCAGCAGACGCAAATCGCAACGCACTCGCGGCGCACACCCGCGGCAAGAGGTGCACTTGAAGAATGTAACCACCTTCACTCGCGGACAGACAAAAGCCGAATAGTTTTCGCCCATCAGGTGATGAACAAAGTATAGTATACATAGAAAACGAGATGGCCAATACAACGACTCTATGTGCTGAATGTATTGATAAACCACATGGATGGGTATGTGCAGGGAATTAACCCTCGTCTTACCAAGGGGGGGGGGCCTACCGAACTTCGCTCCGGTGCGCTAAAACGCTAAAAAAAATCGTAAAAAGCTTCTAGGTAATCGTTTTCACATCCTTTCCGGTCATTTTAGCAAAAAAATGTGAAGGTAGCACCTTCACCGCAAGCCGACCGGGGTTAGGGTATGCCGTCAAAGTCGAAGGGTAAGGGGGTGGTGGCCACCCAAGGATATTTTATGGTGGATTTTTGAAAATATTATGCACAGTATGGCTCTAAAACTCTTTGCTTATGTAAAACTAGCCAATTGCCATCATTTAGAGCTGAAAACCGCATGAAAATATTCCTACGTTTTTTAGCGCAAAATTGGATTTTCGCCTATTTTCTATGGAAAATGCCAATTTTGCCGACTCGTGGACTTGATGACGTCATTGTGACGCCATACTAGGTATGTTGGTACTTATTTTGGTATCAATGGAAAGAGGAGGACCATAGCTATCCACTGGTATCAAAATCATTAGCATCGGGTGCTTTATAAAAAATTCTCGAGGGGGGTGGTAACCACCCCCCCCCCCCCCCTTTGGTAAACCGTGTTACAAAAAAAGGTGCAAAGCAATAAAGAAAACTGAGTTCAGCACAAAGGCTTTTCACACTGAGCCGGTGATCGATCAACTGTTGCGATCGATCGCCGTTTTTGAAGACTAGTGAAGCCGTTTTCTGAATAATAGACACGCATGCGTAATAACGCCTTAGTTACGATGTAAAATCTTTCCAAAGGAAGGATTTATTGAGCTGCTGCTTTCACGAAATACTTCTTTTTGAGGTATTACGGCAGTTGTTGTAGTTGACTTTTATTAATGCTGAGGTATATGGCCATCTTTTAAGTGATATGACTTGTCACCTTGGTTTGTTTCCGCACAGAAATTGTGAGTTTTACGCTCGTGAAATTGAACGGACTGAGTAAGGAAATTCAAAATGGCGAATAGACTCTTACGTATAGTGCAATTAGTGGACGAACGTGTGCTGTTATATGAGGAAGCACACCGGTGATATGTGTGTCAGAGTTGACAAAGTATTATAATGAATTTGGGGGCTGGTTTGAAGTCTACAGAAGGCGATGGATCGCAGAAGTGATCGATCACCGGCTCAGTGTGAAAAGCCTTATTGTAAGGATCGTAATAAAAAAAAACCGCTGGGTTGAGGGTGGTAGAACATAATTTATACATAGAATTGAGGAAGGTAGGGCAGATACAGTACAAAATTTAATAAATAATACAATGATGATTATAAATGCACTGTTATATAAGTAACCATGTCTAACCATGGAGCTAAAAGTAATCTAAAGCACTATATGCTAACGGTCGTAGATAGAATATGTTATTAAAATCATACGCTATCTGCGGTAGGTGGTGTACGTGAATACATAATGTTCTGTTAGCATAGGGAAACAATGTTTAATAAGGTATCAATAAGAGATTTTATATAATTAACATGAGACGGCACATTGTGAATACATAAGCCGGTGTAAAGAAAACTGAGTGTCCTACCTATAAAATTGTCCGGACGCCCAGTCTCTGAAACCTGCAGTCTGTCCTACGGACACCCAGTCTCTGAAACCTACTGTCCGTCGGACACTCGCTCTCTATTATGTGCCGTCCGTCGGACACTCGCTCTCTATAACCCGTTGTCCGTGGGACCATCGGTCTTTGTAACCTACTGTCTGTAGGACACCCACTCACTGCAACCTGATGTCCTATGCACACTCGTTATCCGATATTAGCTGTCCTATACAGACTATTGCTGAAGGTATTGATGAATTTATACTGTAACAAATTAATGTATATGACTAGGACGCTCTATTTTGGGGGACACTCAGATTCATTACAGCTATCACGAAATTGAGCGTCCCCAGGTCCTAGGACTCTGTATTACTGTGACATGAAGTCCTATGCCCTTAATATATTATAAATATATAATATAGAAACACTACCAGACGAAGGCATTTAGTGAATTAAAATACAGGCCGATTTCGAGCAGTCCTGTGTGGTACAGTGGCAAGACCGTCAGGCCACAAAGTAAGTATAGTGTAGAATAGTTGTGTATTGTGTTATTTATGAGTATGATTAAGCACGGGTTCGAATCCCCATCATGGCGCTACTTTCACTTCAATGTGTGTTGACAAAGTTAGTGTAATAATTTGGATTTTTTGCCCTGTGTATTTTATAAATTTGACTTTCGAATTATATAATTATTACTTTTATCATTAAATGTCATTATGAAATTACATTGCATTTTAACCTGCCTATCAAAATAGGCTTTATTTGACAAGTGACAAATGAGTCCTTTATGATAATTTGAGAATACTGGATTCAAAAACATTGTTTTCGAAGCTCATTTTTGAGGTTTCTAAAATTCGAAATTAAAATGACCATCATACAAAAATATGAAAACGATCTGGATGACATATTTTCTCATGCAAATAAAGTCCGATTTACACCAGAATTAGGGTTAAGGTGCAATAGGGGTTTTTCATATGTGGATGATATCAAAGGTCATGGGATGACGAAAGTTTACTTGCAGTATTTTAAAAAAAATGTGGAGTGCAAACACTCACAATTGAGTAAAACTCCGATTGAGCTTGGTAAACGTTTTTATTTTATTCAACACCTGCAAATTATTCCAAAACCTTGTGTGCCATACAAATATGCACATTTGAATTATTGGTACAGCAGACAGTGTTATTTTTTTATATTTTTGTAGGTAATAAAAATTGGCAGGTTTTTTCAACAGTTTGCCGACTTTTGGCACGAATAAAATACAAATATGCCCTTTAAATATTTTTTATGGTCGCCATTATGTTTTTAATTTTGAAAGTCAGGTCAGGCTGCCTCTGAAATTTGATTAAGTTTTTCATTTTCAAGTGCTTATTGACATCATAAGGAATATATTTCAACTTGGTTTGAAATTCTCAATGTCATTTCTTATGGCTTGGGTCCTTTGGTTTTCAAAATGGCCGTCAAAATCCTAAAAAAATGAAATGGAAATTTTCCATAATGACTTGCACATTTGAGGTAAATATTCAAAATATTGCAAGATAAACAGTCTCATAAGTCTGTCTCCCTACCTTTTGTAAACAACAAAAATAGTATAAGCGTCTCTCAACACATGCACGTTCTGGGGCAAAAACACCCTTTCACTTATGCGTCACTGATACAATGGCGATCGTTGTATCCTGTGTTACTTTGTACCAATGTGATTTGGCCAGTTTTCATTTTTCATTTTCATGCACTTAATTATATCATATGGAAATAAACCTTTGTGTTATATTCTCAAAGTCGCTTTTCTTGGAATGGGGCACTTTTTCCAAAATACCTGTTCAAACTGTCAAAACACACTATATAATGTAATATCTATACTACTAAAATGAGATCTGCCTGTCTGCGAGTCTGTCTGTACGGCTCTGTGTTTCGTTATGCTTTGACACACGGGGCTGATATTTTACATGAAGGTAAAGATGACTACCTGACCTTTCTTTGCAGAGTTTCAGAGTGACCCAAAAAGTCATAGGTCACTTCGAGGTCAATTTGCGTAGAAAAGCACTATGACCACCACATTTGGTCAAAAGGACAGCTGACCTGAGAACAGAACATAAGTTCTTTTCGTCCGTCGGACACTAAGGTTTAAGTCTGAGAGTCCGACGGACACTACGTTCAACGTTTCATTGTCCTAGGACTCCTGGTTTTTAAAAATGGAGCGTCCCATAGGACCGTGTGTAATAAGTTGTTTTTGTCCGTCGGACACTAAGGTTTAAGTCTGAGAGTCCGACGGACACTAAGTTCAACGTTTCATTGTCCTAGGACTCCTGGGTTTATAATGGAGCGTCCCATAGGACTTTGTCTTGTAAACTGTTTTTGTCCGTCTGACACTAAGGTTTAAGTGTGAGAGTCCGTTGGACACCAAGATTTAAAACTAAGAGTCCGTCGGACACCAATGTTTAAATATGAAAGTCCGACGAATCAATCAATAATAATAATAATAACACTAAAAACAACCATACGGGGAAAATTGAATTATTCAATAGGTTATAATGAGCTCTTATAGTTATTCAATTAATTAATATTCATGTGTTGCTATTGTAGTAGATTAGAACTAATTTGCATAAAATTAATATTCATATCCTTTTACGGAATAAAGCGCAAACAATACATGACGTTAGGGGGAAAGAGTTTTTCTCCCTAACGTATTAATGAGTACATATGAATAGCGTTTTCCCCTTATAGTCGAAATTGAGGTCGTAATGCAGATGAATCCAGGCACTTTACATAGAAAATAGGAGCAATTATATCATTATCAAACAAATATAAATACAATGCATAAAATTGTAATGTACAAACGAAAAACACACATGGTTGCAAAATGAAGTATATACAACAAAGACAAATACTAAAATAATTAAAAATTGTGCACAATTTAGTTCACAACGGACAATAGTCATTCAGGGAATAGGCGAGAAATCTGCTGACCCAGGCAATTAGTCCACCCTCCAAGGAAGGCTTATGAGTTCTGACTATCTCGGACCAGAGGATATATGGCTGATTGAGTTACAAAATAGACAATTAAATCTTATACAAGTAATTAAGTTACTAAAATTAAATATTTAAAAAAAAATCAGCTACGATGATGGAAAAATACCAAAGGAAAAAAATACATCGCGGTCTTCGGACCGCTAGTATCGTCTGCGGTCGAGGTTTGTAAAGGATAGGCCACATATAACCTTTCAGCTTGACGTGTGACCTTTGATCTCATAAATGATGGTTTCCGTGTGATATCCATAAACCAAGTTTGGTTCCAATTGAACTTCAACTTTTCAATTAAGGTCAATTTTACAACTTGACCGCACATGACCTTTGACCTCATCTACAAATGAGGGATCATATGTTGCACCTATGACTCAATTTTGGTTGAAATCAATCGAAGTATGCGGATATTACAGGCAACCCTTTTTGACAACAGACAACATCACCAACAGACAACATCATTAACAGACAATATCATCAACAGTCAACATCAAGAGACGACAACAACAGTGGACAAAGTGATCCAATGTGTCTTCCTGCCTTACGGCAGGCGACAAAATAAACTACCCTTTCCCATTATGGAATTCAAATCTGAGAGAGTATGGGTATACAACCAGTAATAGGATGAACAAGCTCCAAAATATGAAATAAGCAAAATTTCCTAAAGTCGAATGTGTGGAGGAAAAAAGTAGTAGTAGTAGACTTAGTAGACATATCGACATATTTTTTACGGTGCATGTTCTGTAAAATTTACAGTTTATTGTAATATAAATTACATCAAACTGTAAAATATACAAAAAAATTGAATGCAATCCTGTAAAAGCTGTATTTTACCGGATTGTGTTTGCAGAATGGATGCCAGGATTTTCCTGTAAAATTTGCAGTATTTTTGTTCTGTAATTTTAAGTACTTAATCATATAATTGAAAATTCATAATAGTGCATAACATGTTGATACTCATTACAATTCGATTTTAAAGTTCCACCTTTAAATTTAGTCAACGTACGCCTGGAAATTTGAACATAAATCTGCAGTATTTTGCTGTATTTCCAAAATTACAGTCAAATGCTGTACCTTTTTTACAGTATTGCATTGTAAAAGGCACGGTTATTTCTTTTTACAGTATAGACCTATGTGTTAATTATGTTAATTTAATGTGTTGTTTAGAATTGTTTAAATTACCTAAAATGTCAGGAGGATGGGGCTCAGGAATCTCCTAGATTTGTGGTATTACAAATATGCATTGAGAGACTTGAATCAAGTATGGAAATAACAAGACAAAGTCCAATGGGACGCTCCATTTTAAAACTAAGAGTCCTAGGACAATGAAACGTTGAACTTAGTGTCCGTCGGACTCTCAGACTTAAACCTTAGTGTCTGACGGACAAAAACAACTTATTACACACAGTCCTATGGGACGCTCCATTTTAAAACTAGGAGTCCTGGGACAATGAAACGTTGAACTTAGTGTCCGTCGGACTCACAGACTTAAACCTTAGTGTCCGACGGACAAAAACAACTTATTACACAAAGTCCTATGGGACGCTCCATTTTAAAACCAGGAGTCCTAGGACAATGAAACGTTGAACTTAGTGTCCGTCGGAGTCTCAGACTTAAACCTTAGTGTCCGGCGGACAAAAACAACTTATTACCCACACTCCAATGGGACGATCCATTTTAAAACCAGGAGTCCTGGGACAATGACACGTTGAACTTAGTGTCCGTCGGACTCTCAGACTTAAACCTTAGTGTCCGAGGGACAAAACAACTTATTACACATAGTCCTATGGGACGCTCCATTTTAAAACCAGGAGTCCTAGGACAATGAAACGTTGAACGTAGTGTCCGTCGGACTCTCAGACTTAAACCTTAGTGCCCGACGGACAAAAACAACTTATTACACACAGTCCTATGGGACGCTCCATTTTAAAACCAGGAGTCCTAGGACAATGAAACTTTGAACGTAGTGTCCGTCTGACTCTCAGACTTAAACCTTAGTGTCCGACGGACAAAAACAACAACTTATCACACAAGTCCTATGGGACGCTCCATTTTAAAACCAGGGGTCCCAGGACAATTAAATACATTACTCGGCATCCGTCGGACTCTCAGATTTAACTTAAATGTCCCGACGGACAAAACACAAATAATAACACACAGTCCTATGGGTCGTTCTAATTTAAAACCAGGAGTCCTAGGACAATGATACATAAAACATTGTATACGTCGGATTCTCAGATTTAAACCTTGGAGTCCGACGGACTCTGACACTCTAAACCGTAGTGTCCTGCCGGACAAAAAAACGACTTATAACCAACAGTCCCGTGGGACGCTCCATTTTATTAACAGGGGTCCTAGGACAATGAAAACACAGAACTTAGTATCCGGTCAGACTCTCAGATTTTTAAACCTTAGCGTCCGACGGACACTAAACGACCGGACGCTCTAAAAATCTGACACGGGATGAATTGTTTAATAAATATCAAATTGATATTAGGAGCTAAAAGTAATATGTAACGTGGGGTTTGTATTGTGTGTATTTGGTGGTGGTGATGGTAGGTGTGGGTATGTTTGTTGATACCACCAGCAATCTTATACAATTTATCCAGGGGCGGCGCCAGGGTGCATGGGGCGGCCGCCCCCCCCCCCCGAGATTCAAAATTGAGGAAAAACGGGGTTTTTGCGCAAAAAGTAGGGGTTTTTAACCAAAATAGTTCATTTTGTACTGTTTGCCACCTATGATGTTTCGCCCCTATGATTTTACCCTGGCGCGCCCCTGAATTTATCATGAGAAGCCACATTGAAAAAACAGACTATAGGTCGGATAAACCAAAAAAGTATATAAGGTCTGTTAAACCAAAAATAAGTCCTATAAAATAAAAAGCAATATTATGGTGCTAAAAGTAATATAGGGTGAGTGTGTATGGTGTAGGGTGTGGGGGTGTGGTTGTGTGTGTGTGTGGGTGTGTGTGGTGTTTTTTTTTTTAATATGGGAGCATTATTTTAACTACCACATCTACAGTAGTACGGCTGGGGATTATAATGTATAAAACTGAAATTGCCAAACAATAAAAGCGATCAAGCAAAATAATAAGCTAATCATAATCATCAGTGACATATCAGCAAGGCAGGGTGTCTATAAAAGTAACCCAAGGAAGGTACACTATACACTGTTGGCAGATAGTAAGCATAATTTTAAGGAACTAAAATTACAATCATGGAGTAGCACAATGAAAGTATAAACTATAAAGGTTGTGGTATTAAACAAAGAAGGAACATGTATGTGAAAGTACAAAGCATATTGGGTGCATGAAAAAAACATCTGATGTATAACCCTGAATGCTGGGAGTAATGGCACACGATGTTGCGACACGGTGCACGTTGCGACAAGGGGCGCACGTGACAACTGGAATTACTTGCACGCGCCTATAACAAAAGCCGAATGTATTGCCCATTAGTGATGAACAAAGTAAAGTTATACAATATAATGGCATGAAGGTATACCCGCGTATGTATCAGCGACGCGATTGGTCATTACGTCGTCAAGTGACCATGTTAAAAACAACGTTTATGCATGGCTGCCGCGACGAACGCCGAAAGTGGTCAAAAATCATGCAATTCAGACTGAATTTGATATTCGATTACTTCGCAGGTATTAGTTAGTAAAAAAGTATGGTATACATGACAGGGGCAAGCCCTCGGGCATAAACAGATTCATACCCAAAATTTACTATGATATGACCCTAAGTTACAAAGACTCTATGTGCTGAGTATATTGACAATCCCCCTGGATGGTTATGTGCAGGGGATTAAGGTGCAAAAGAGAGAAAAACCTGAGCTCAGCACATAGAGATATTGTTTAGAACAAAATAAATACAATAAATATGAGGGAGGTAGAGCATAAATAGTACATTAAATTGTGGACGATAGGGGCCGATACAATACAAAATTCATTAATAAAATGAAACAATGATGAATAATGCACTGTAATGGGTAACCAAGTATAACACGGAAACTAAAGGGAATGTTAAGACTACAACATGATAATATGTTAGCGGTCGTAGATAGTACATGTGATTAAAGCCATACGCTACGCTACGGTAGATACATAGTGCGCTGATAACATAAGTGAACTATGTATAATAAGGTATCAATAAGGAGATCTTAAAGCAATATTAGCCCTGTATTAGCGTAGTTTTTTGAAGAGCGCCCTCAATTTTTCAAAAATTTTGAGATTCTTACACGGTTGCATTGGTAACGGGCTAGTAAACTATACCTGTGAATGGTTAAGCTCGAAAATGTCTATGTGTCTCAAACGAAGGAATTTTGTAATTAGAATAATTAATATCGGGATCCCGATAATAATTCAACGGCTGCTGGAAACGGCCTTCCAATGTGAAATAGCCGGGAAATAGCGCCATGTACATATCTACGCTCATCCATTAGTTGTTTTATTGGTTCAGGCAAGTCAAGTTAGAGGTTATTTTCTTGAGGTGGCACTATTTCACCATGGACGGACATAAACGTAGCATTTCCAGCTCCGCCGTTAAGTCCAATCTGGGATCCCAATTTTAATTACAAAATCGCTTATTTTATGAGAAATACGCATTTTTTAGCATTCTCGTTTGCAGGTATAGTTTTGTTGACAATTACCAACATAACTATGCAAAAATATCAAATTTTGAAAATTGGGGGCGCTCTTCAAAAATGTGCTAATATTGGTTTAAGTAATTAACATAAGAACCCGTATTGAGAATGCATAGACCAGAGTGAATGGCTTAATAAAATTACAAAACAATATTATGGAACATAATAAGTATTATGTACGTGTGTTTGTATTCTCATGTGTGTTTGTGATGGTGGTGGTGGTGGGGGGGTATAGTCGGGGACAGAACCCTTTGACGAGCGCGTACTTCCTGGTTCTCTGCGTGTTTACTACGGAAAAAATGCACTTGCCTCTGATTGGCCACCGAAGCGATCTGCTGTTGCTGGGTCACCGACCACGCGCCATACGCGCTGATGGCTCCACCCCCTTTTATAACCAGGAAGTACGCGCTCGTCAAAGGGTTTCTGTCCCCGTGTATAAGTGTTGGTGTGTTCGTTGTTACCCAAGCAATCACAAACCAAAAATATGTATTATAAAAATACAAAGCAATATTGTGGTACATGAAAGTAATATAGGGTGTGTTCGTGTGTTCGTGCCAAATCATAGGCCTGCAGAGTGGTAAGCATAATAATAAGCTAATCATAAGCATCAGTGACAATAGCAGCAAAGCAGGGTAGTATAATAGTATACCAAGGAATGTACATTATACACAGTTGGCATAAGGCGACCACATTTTCAAGGAATCTAAAATTAATCATTAAACAATCATGGAATAGCTCAATGAAAATACAGAAAAGGAAACATGTTTATGAACTTACAAAGCAATATAATGAGGCATGAAAAAAATGCAATGAATATATAACCTTTAATGCTAGAAAGTATGGCACAACATGTTATATACTATGCTCAACACCAAATAGACAAGTCATTTCACTCCGCGCAATGTTATAGAACAACGCAGTCGTAAGTGGGAACAAATCGCAACGCACGCGCGGCGCACTCCCGTGGAAAGAGGCGCACGTGAAGAATGGAACCACCATCACTACATTTCGCCTATCAGGTGCCCGGGGATCAGGTGATGAACAAAGTGTAGTATACATAGAAAACGAGATATATTTTACACATAAAAATAGCATACCCAAAAGCAGATAGGGACTTTAATAAAGACATCAAGGTAATTTGAAGGCTAACTTTTAAGTTTGCCGTAACTTTAATCAACAAATATGTCTATTGCATGAATATCATAGACTTGTACTCATTGATATTAAAACCACAAAGGTCACAGACCGGTCAAACAAGGTGGATGCCGTGAGAATCAACTCTGGCGTGTGGTTTCTTGTGTTACACGCCATTTCCGCGTCGTCTGCTGAATTAAGGAGTTTGGGTCATATATCAGCTTTTGGCATCGTTCCAAGCCTCAATATCTTCCGAAATGTCTTCCGCAGCCTGAAGCGTCGAATGCCCGCGCTTAACAGACAAGATCGCACATCCCGCGTAGCAAGCGTTTCTAACGCAAAACAGATTCTTTAACCACGGGCACGCGAGTAGGGTGGATTAGTCGGTCTCACAGCCGGGCTCATCAGGGAAATGGTGTCCACTTTTGGATGAGAAGTGTTTCTAGACCAATTTTTTCCGCTGAACACGATTCTGAACGCCGACTGTTGATAAAATGTGCCCAAAGTGCTTTTCCGGGGGGGTTCCACTACCAAAAGGGGTCTTTTTTACAAAAAGGGTTAGGAATACACTATTTTGGTGATTTAAAGGTCTAATTGTACACTTTTAGGCATGAAAAAACGTAATCAAGTATTCAAAAACACCTAAAATAAATCTTAAAGATTTTTCCGGGGGTACCACTACCAAAAAGGGTAATTTTTACCAAAAATGTAAGGAATATCATATTTCAGTGATTTAAAGGTCAAATGATATTTTTAGGCATAAATAATGTTAAATACATCCAAAATGCATGCAAAAAAGCATCCACATTTCTTTTCCGGGGGTACCACTACAATACTGTGGAGTAGGTATTTTAATGAAAGGCCTATAAATGTTGAATTTACGTGATTTACCAAAAGGGTTAGGAATATCTTATTTTAGTGATTTAAGGGTATAATGGTGGATTGTTTAGTCTAAAATGCACAATTAAAAGTGTTCTAAAACACCTTGAAATACACGCAGAGTGTTTTTCGGGGGGGGGGGGCACTACCGAAAAAGGTGAATTTTACTGAAAGTCCTTGGGATATTCAATTTATGTCATTTAGGTGCCCATTTACAAATTTTCAGGGATGAGGAATCCCATGGAAATCATTTTAAAACCTAAAATATACCCAAATTGCCTTTCCCGGGGGATACCACACGAGAATGTGCAGGCTTTATATATTGGAAAATATTAAAAGCTTGTAATTAACTTCGTTTTGGTGCTCAATAATGCATTACTGGTCATGCTAGTATGAGCAATTTAACTGAACATTATCATATCTTATCATTTATTGAATAGTCAAAGTACTTTTCCCCGGAGATGCCTCTCCTGGAAATTTAAATGAAAGGTTTGGAGATGATTTATTTAAGTGATTTTGGGGTCTTATTTTACTTTTCAGCATATTAATAGACTTAAGTATGCACTCAGGGTAATTTACTTGCCCTGAAGTACGACTTTCAAAACAAACACACAAAAACATGTCTACAAATACGACAAACATTGTTACATTTACAACATTGTCCCCCTTCATTCTAGATTATAATAGTCATATACCGAATCATTTTCTAATAGTGTGAACTTTTTATTCAATCAAGAACGGGGATGGTCAGTGATGATGACGTAAATGCAGTTTTGTTTGATTTTGTCTGGTAAAACCTGAACCAAATCATTCCTACATGGTAATGGGTAAGTGTTCATTTTTTCCCGAGTTTTAATTCAATTGAGTAATTCAAAACGACCATGATTGATTTAATTCACTATGTATGAGCTGATGAAAGAGATGGAAATTGATATGTAGATTTTTTGTTTTTCTGTTTCAGATTAGTAATCATTGTGAGTAACAGAGGAACACAAGCCCGACAGTATTGACTGCAGCAGTATTGGCACTGCAAAGACTAGGGCCAGACCAACAATGGCCAACCTACCAGAGCCATCATTCCAAGTGACGCACGTTCATAGAGGATGGCGAACTGTCAAATTTGTTTCAGAGTGTGTCAAAAAAAGAATAGAAGGCGAAGCCAGTTTGAAAAAATTAATGACCTCCAGTCTTTCAAACACCAGTACAGGGAAGTCTATGATCGAGTTGACTGGGAAAGTTCTAGTATAAAGTGGGCACATAGATCCTGCAAATCAAAATTTTTCATGATCGGCATTTAAGACAACAAATTGCACAAACACCGGAAGCATCCATGCAAGCAAGTTTGCAACCTAGCTTTGTTGAATGTGATGAAGTAAATCAATGTTCAAACTCGCAGCTTAGAAGAAGTTCCCGCACAAAGTATAAGTATGAGTCCTCTTGGAAGGAACCAAAGAAAAAGAAATGCATAGTATGTAATGAGGATAAGACAGCAAAAGGTCGGCTTCTGAAAGTCCAGACAATCAGTATTACAGAGAAGGCACAAAAGACACTAGAGGAATATGCAAATATTCACATAAGAAACAATAATAAAAAGTACATTGATGGTGCTAGGAGAATTCTTTTGACATTGTCATCAAAGTCCCTCTTAGCTGCTGATGTTGGTTATCACAAGTCGTGTTATGATTCCTTTAGGAGTCCTACGTGGAAACTAGAAACAAGTGCTAGCACTACGTATCTAAGGAGGAAGATATGACTACACTGAAATCTACCAGTTAGTTACAAGTTCACATCATTAACCGAAAGGAGTCCTACACACTTGCAAAGTTGAGGTCAGCTCTGAATGAAATCAAAAAACAAAATCCACCATCATCATGGTCGAATATTTGGAACTTGAAAGAGACGCTTCAAGGGAAGTTTGGCAGTCAATTAGCTTCGCCAGAAGGCCTTGTCAGGGGGGCCAAAAATCAGAGTTCGTTTATCGTTCGGTGTTGGAGTTTAGTTGCAGATTGCGTTTATGCTGCTATGCTAAGAGGAGGAATCAAATCGTTGTGACCCTTAAGAACAACAGCTAGAACGATACAAGGAATCCATAAATGAAATCTACAGAAAAAATAAAGTGCCTCCAACACCACGATTCCTTGAATAAGACAGCGATTTTTACATAGATTGGTACAATGGAACTATAGCTGGAATTGTAAAACCGAATGGACACCTGGATACGATGATTCAATTAAAGGGATTAGCAGCGATATGCGAGAGAATAAAAAAATGTGGAAATGCATTTTTGAAACTTATAATCAGGGATAAGTTGTGTACAATTTCCATATAACGCTTTAAATGTGAAACAAACACCACTAATGAAAAATGGAGGATATTTTGCCATATACCGTCGTCCCCAAAGTACATACAGCGACAGCATCTCAATCTGCACACAAACAGGTTCATTGAGGTTTCAACAGTAAAAATAACAAAAATCAATAATGTTGTGTTTGAGGTCAAACTATTGATTATTGTGCACAATATCACGCTGAAAATTTGGATATTCACCGGGAAAGGCGTTTTTCACATCTCAATGCGGAATTTTGATACGCACGTATAGAAATTACAGAATCAGATAAAAGTACTGCCTTGTCTTAATACACGGAATTCAGCCAATCCACTTTGCAGGTTATGTTCGCATATCCCATGCCAGTAACAAAAAATGGTAAAATCAATAATTTTGATGATGTTTCGATGTTTCGGATTAGCAAATCGCTGCGAATCCCTTAAGTAAAATAAAAGCAACGAAATTGGTTCAAGCTGCACAATTATCCAGAACACTCCTCCCCAATTCAAGTCTTTCTTTGGACAGGCTCTCCTGTCACTCACAATGCATCGCAAGACACAGGGTCCAGTGGTGAATAGATACTCCTGCAACATCTGGATATGGAATATCTTACACGGACACAATGTTCATCCAGGAATAAGTGGGCAGAATGGTCAAATGGTCAACATCAATATACCTTCTAACATTGCAAAAGTCTCCAGACACCCATGTGGCAGATACATCGACTGGAAAAACAAAACATCAGTGGAAAGAATGAAACTCACAATACAAATTCCATACTTATACAACAAGACTTGAAGGACCATATGTGAACAAAGAAGTAAAACGAAGTACTGTTACACCCAAATATAACTTTGAGAGAAAGAATCACACGGTCTTTCAATAGTCAACGCCTCAAGACCCTCCCTCAGTACCATGATAAAAAGCTGGATCCAAAGCTAATAGAATACATACTTGATGAAGACTAACCACCACAAGGAGACCTCACAATCCACAAAAGAAACACTTGCATGGGTTCAATGTCGTAGAGGAAACCAAATCCTTCTGACCCAGAAGTACCAGCATATATGGATTAAAGGTGCAACGAGAGATTTTGAGCGTCCTTATATTGTGTCATTTGTAGTTATTTAATATAGTTAGACCCTCAATATAATTCCTTAACCTTGTTTGGCTTGCAGAAATGCTTTAAATAGAACAAAAGGTTGTTTTTTATTGTGCTCATATTTCAATATAAACATTAGGCTGAATTTAGTATTTGCTCCTATACAAATTAGAATTTTCACATTTTTGTACCGAAGAATATTTCTCAGTTTATTTCTTCAGGTGGGGGGGTATTTTTGATGGAAAGATTTAACATCAAGGCAACAATCATAACTTTTCCAATATATTTTTGGGACCAAACCCCCTGATATGGTGAAATCTCTCGTTGCCAACCTTTAAGAGCATGACACACAGAACACTCCGTCGTGTATTAATGTAGGTTTTCTTTCCACCATAACTAAAAAACCTTGCCCGGTGGGGCCCCTCCATCACAGATGAATGTCATTTTGCCATCATGACAGAACCATGGAAAGTCATGAAAGAGCTGGAGTTTGGACTACATTTTTCAAGAAGTTGATCAGGGCCATCTATACAAAGGTTCTGAAGGTTTATCTTCAAGCACCAACAAGAGGAGTCTAATCTGTAATGACAGACTGATAGTTCGAATGGGGGGATTCCACATTATCTCTGCATAATCTACAGTAGGTTTAGTGGCTCGGGAATTGTAAAATTATTAACAGAAGCTGGAGTTGGAGGCCATGGTACAATAAAAGCTGCCACGTAAAATGAACAACGGCAACAAGGAATCAGAGTAATACAATATACTACTTGAATCCCTTTTGAGAACCAATTGTGAATATCTAGAAAAAAATGCACTGCAGTCAGCATCCTTAAAATCCAATGCAGGATCCACGACTGATTCGGAATCAAACGAGACTGCACTTCAAATCAGGAGAGCCCACAATAGAGCCAATGAGCCTACACTCCATCCACATGAGATAAGGCCAACCATAATGATGAAAACGATAATGTCAGATGAGACACCAAAGCATCCCAGGGATACAAAATGTCTCAAATGTAACACCCATGTACTCTGATGACAAAACAATGCAGTCAGATAGTACTGAGCCAGAAGAGACATAATGCATACAGAATGTGATAATACAGCCAGATCCAATGCAGCCATATGAATCGACATTCAGTCATTAAGACAACAATGCAGCCAGATGAGACAATATTGCAACCAGATTGAGATACTACGTCAAATTGAAAACACGATTGAAGCCATATGAAGACACAATGCAGCAGGAGAGACAATAACACCAAACGAGAACAACAATTAGCCAGAGAGACAATAAGCCAAATGAGACACAATGCAACCATATGAGTAATTATAGCCAATGATACAATGATGAAGCCAGATGAGACAAGACAACCCAGATGAGACAACAGGCAACCAGATGAGACACACAATCAACAGATTAGGTAATACAGCCAATGAAAATGAATGAACCCGATGAATAACACTACAGGCCAGATGAGACAACTGGCAACCAAGTCAGACTTCAGTGCAGCCTGAACGGCCCTCCCTTCCTCCCGTGAGCTTGCAATCATCCAAGTACAAACTTTTCTCTAGAATCAAGCGGGATTGAGGATAGAAACAGACATTTCATTTTGCAGCTTTTATCATCAATCTGCGAAATGAACCAACACCAGAAACCTTCACTAAAGTTTTTGAATCACCCTACTGCAAGCTTTGCATCCTTAGATGGAGATCTGGCAAATTGGATGATTCTCTCATAGAAATGTGGATCTATCTTTATACCATCCATTTTCATTCAGCGTCTGGAAATTGGTAAGGATTCTTGCAAGCCATTGAACAATTTCTTCCTTGGTGTTTTTGCTCGAATCGTCATAACCTTCTCGAAACTGGAGCTATTATTATGTCGATATGAGAAATCTTGAAAAAAAATCCAGTCCCTATCATTATCTAAAAGAGTGAATGTTTGTGGATCTCGATGGTGAAAAGTACACACAAACCCAATGATCAATAATTGAGATGACTATCACAAGCTGTCAAAGGAAACATGTGGTCTTTCTGGGTTAACAGAGATACAGGAGCTAGTGATCGGGGATGCGGATCACTCACTACTTAGCAGCACTTAAACAGCATCTTGAGGAAAGAATCAACAGACAATCAAGCTGTTCATGTTGCAACTCGGCAAGAAAGTATGGAAAGAGGATGAATCTGCTGTGCAAAATGTCCGTTGAAGGACTAAAGTCATGGGTGCCCGCTCACTGTGTTGGTCTCCCACTCAGCCACTGGTAAACAATCTGCCACTGGGTATAAAGCATCAGAAGGCTGTAAAAAATGTCACTCTCTTCAACCAAAAGCCGAGGAACAGAAGCCAGAATGAAGTTCTTTTCTTTGAAGATTACCAGGTGCCATCATCTTGCGCATCTTCCTCGGATCCTGAACCTCAATGTGAACCAATGCCGGGTTCTTATTCAATTGAAAAGGAACAGCCACACATCACACCTTTGAAATACAGTGACCCTATAAAGAAACCGCCTGTTACACCTTTGAATAAAATGAACCAAGAAGACAGAAGATTTCCATAGAGGGAGGGATAAGGAATCCTTTGCGCTATTCTTGCTGATTTTGATCAAAAAAACTAGATTCTTCACTCCTAATGACTGGCCAATACAAGCAGCCAGTGGGCAAATTTGTAACGAAAAGGTGTCAGCAACTTCGTCTAAATCCCTCTTCAGAAATAACCTTCAGCATCTCTCTTCCAGTTCCGCCATCTTGTACTCAACCCTCACCTGTGGAGTGCTCAATAGTAAGATGCGTAGAGATAGTTCGAATGAGAACCTATTAATGGTCTAATCTCTTCAACATAACATTGGGCAGATAGGATCGTGATGTACTTGAATCTCTTCCAGGATCAATCCTTCATTTTGTTTTGAGATGATTACGGATCTTCACAAGACAACCTCTACCTACCTAAAGGAAGAGCAGATAAAGGCAAAGAAAGAATCATATCTGATCTTTCTCGGAAGCCTGTCAACTGTCAGTGGTGGGCAACTTTCTAACAAATTAGTTTCCAACAAGTTTTCAAGCTCACCCGATTGATGGCAGATTATTTACTATCCAGTGAATCTATTTTGCAGAAACAGTGTATTTTTAGCAAAGGGCCACCAGTTGCTACTTTGCAACAGATCCATATTATTCAGTCAACGAAGTGCTGAGCGTCATATTATCATAAGGAAGCTGACCGACGTATAAGCAGCCCATGCAGTATTGCCTTCATCAACACACTCAACATGTGGTGGTGGCTGATGATACTGAGGCTTATTCTTTTGGCGTTCGTTTGCTCCAGAATGTCAAAGACCTTTTCTTCAGGAAGCATCCAAAGGGACGGGCATCACCTACCATGATGTGAAACCTTGCAGGTAACCTGGGAGAAAAATGTGTTCAGTGCTCCCAGCTTTCATGCCCTAACAGTAAGTGATACCCACACACACCATTTTGGTGGTCAAGTACAAATGTTTCCAAAATGCATAAAAACCCAACAGCCGCAGAACAACTGGAAACCTTGGAAGTCTTAAAATGCAAATCAATCCAATCGTGGACTTCATCTTGCATATCATTTACAACAACCGGCCGAGAAATGAAACGACCCAGGAGATGCAAGATACGCCATGCTTTTTGGAAAAGGCGAAGAAAAGCAAGTTTTGTTGCATCAAAGAGACGCCCACCAGACACGAAGTCACTGAAATGCCACATCCAACGTTCTGACCTGGTAACCAATAATCATTCATTAAGTCTGAACTCAGAGATTTTGAAATATTAATTTGTGTAGGCATCAAAATAGGTCAAACTAAACTAAAGGGCATGCCACCTAAAGAGAATCCCGGATTTTTCGTTTTCAATCAGTACACATTTATGTAAGTATAACATTGCATAGGATTCCGTTATAACAAAATTTCCGAATCCGGAATTTTTAAACAAGAGTTGTGATTTTCATATGAAGGACTTCGATTTAGCTTAGGTATTTTACACAGTGATTATATATGGACAAGCATTAATGTATATGCAAAAACACAATATTTGGTTTGAAAATTGCGGCGCCCTCCCGGAAATCTCTGGAGTCGGCCTTTACTGTCTCAATGGGTCTTATAAGCAACAGACCCCTGCCTTTATGGCTGGAAGCTGGATAGGGGAATCCTGTCCCGGTTTGTATGAAGGTTATGCTCTAATAACCTGAGGTGAAACGATGTGATCAGCTGCCTGCAACAGCATTAGATCATGGTAATCTGCAGTCAACACCTGATGAAAAGCTCAACTATTGTGGAAATCCATTGTAGGAAATGCCCATATGAAAGCGATGAGGAACCCAAGAAGATTGGCCTCTCTATGAGTGACCATAGTTCAGATGAGGATGATGAATGAAGCATTAGGAACTGACAATAATTTAGTTTGAAACAATGATGTAAGGTGTGTACAACAATTGGCCTTTTGTCTATTTTCTCTATCAAAATGGACCCTTTGGTCATAAACTAGTATCACAATTTGGTATTGACTGTACGTGTAGATGCTATTAAGTAACTCAATATTCAGTCCATAAAAGGGAGGAGCGAATAATTTGTTTTCCCATCTTTTAAGGTGAATGGGCTAAATTCACAAAATGGCCAAAACATAAAATTGACAAAAAAATAATGAATGACGCACATTTTAGCCTCAGTAAAATTCTCTTGATGGTACCTGGAAAACGCAACTTTTAACTTTTACATTAGGAAACTTTGTAAATGGTTCAAAAATTATGCATGCCGGGAAGATCATACTAGACACAAAACAAAGCTAGTTATGTTAGTCATGCACCTCTTTATAACTGTTAACCCCCTGAATTCTTGAGTGACACACCTTAAGATTTCTTTTGTTTGTTTAGGGCCTTTGATTTCTCTACCGAAATGTCTAATTTGCATGTTAATTCACTTTCCTAGTCCATTTCTGAAATGCCCTACCCACACAACTTTGAGTGGTACCCCCGAAAGCACTTTGGGTGTATTTTCGCAATTGTTTTGGGGCTAGTTCCTTTTTTTCCATGCCTAAGAATGTCTCATTAGACCTTTAAATGACTGAATGGACATTCAAAATTTTACATGTCAAAACTTACATTTTTGGGCATGGTACCACCTGAAAAACTCATTGGTACCACCTGAAAAACACATTGAGATTATTTTTTGGGGTGTTTTATAATACTACGGTATTGTAGTGGTACCCCGGAAAAAGAAATGTTGATGCTTTTTTGCGTGTATTTTTGGATGTAGTTACATTATTTATGCCTAAAAATATCATTGTAACCCTTTTGGTAAAATCACTAAAATTCAACATTTATAGGCCTTTCATTAAAATACCCACCCCCACGGTCTAAAAAATAAAAGCAAAATATCTAAATGCACAGTTTATATTTTTTTAATTTTTAGTTTAATAGTGTTTGGGACAGTATGCAAAGGGCCTAAATTATAATAATTCATATGTTAAATATTTACTGCACTAAAAATCTTAGCCCCTCCTGGCCCCAATAAAATCAGAAAAAGTAATAAATTGATAGTATTAGACGGTGGGGTATGTTCTTCTTTGCTGTTGTTTCGTAGTCCCCATCAGGGGAGGAGGGCAAACCAAGTGTAAATTCATAATAAATTATCAAAATCATATAACCGTCTGTTGCCCCAAATAAAACTTGCACATTTTCTTAAAAATGAATAAAATGTCACTTCAATTTATTTCCCCCGATACGCTAGACTTCAGCAAACATTGGAGCTAAAGATATTCAATTATCGGCCCGGTGTGCCGGTGTAGAAAAACAAACTTCATGATTCCTTTTCATCTGGGAGTGCCGGACAATTGTTATATTGTCTCGCGGTTGAAGACTCAGGTGTTAACTTACCACCTCTCCGATTTAGACGAAGTCTTTTTTAATGACATAAGCGCAAAATACTTATCATCATTCGCAAATTGATAAATCTTGAACTTCTATAGTGCGTGTTCAATTAACTTTGTCCATGTTTTTCATCATTTATTCGAAAAGGAAGAAAGACAAACAAACATCATGCCAGAATGTTGCTGGGCATGCTTTGTGCAGAATTAAAATCTGTAACTATTATTGCTTAACTTCATTTGTATTCAATTTACCGCGCAGAAGAAAACTTAGGGTCAACGACCTATATCATAATGTAAACTGGTTAGTTATTGTGAAAGAGGACGGGTATTTTGTTACTCAACCCGAATCGTGGAGGTGATAACATCTGGCTATAGCAATGGCTCCGCATACCGGTGAAAAGAAACTGAGTGTCCCCCATGTGAGAGTGTCCTAGCTACCATAGCAACATGTACGGAATAAACCGTGACCTTGTAGACGAGGCCATTGGGTACAGTGCTGAAACAAATGATGCATACAGCACTCAATGGAGAACACAATAGACAGATCGGTGGTAGGACACTCAGTCAAACGGACACTGTAGTATATGACACCGGGCCCATTGTAATATCTTTATTTAATGGTTTGCTGAAGTCTATACATATCCATTGGTCACTGATATTATGAATGAGAAATTGATGTGACATTTTATTCATTTTTAAGAAAATGTGCAAGTTTTATTTGGGGCAACAGACGGTTATGTCATGTTAATAATTTATCAATAATTTTACACCGGGTTTTGTCTTATCCCTTTGAAGGGACTGCGGAATTTGTTAAGCAGCTTGTTATTTGGTCTACGCCCCATAGTCTATATTGACAGGTTACCGTGTTCACCTTTGCAAAATGTGTTTTAGTGATGTCCCAAAAGTTAAATGGTTCCCATCGCCTGGTCCCTCCCTCCCTAAATGAAAATATCTGGTTACATCGTTGGGTAAGACTGTAAAATGAAACCAGATATCATAATAATATTTAATGAAATCAATTATGTATTTAATTTTGGCGAAAAATGTGTATTTTGTAATGGTTTTAACTCAAAAGTGACATCGGTGACCCCCAATTTTTTTCTTGAATTTTTCGTTCATATCGATTAAACCGTATTTATGCGAAGTTTGAAAGGAAAATTATGGCGGGAAGTATATATGACCCAAACCCCTTAATGTCGCCGGCGACAATTATAAAATCATTCTGTTTACCCATAAGCGCGCTGATTTGGGCTTAATAATTTCTTGTGAGGGCTAATAATATAAAAGCTTTATAACCATGCAAAAATATCAATTTTGACAAATCTAGAGGGCGCACTAAAAATTAATAGCACATAGTTACTGACAGTTTCATACTGACCGCCCTGTGGTTGCTATCATCAGACTTATATTATCTTATTTCTTTCGGAATCACCGCCCAAAGGACTTATGCTTCATTCAGATCTAGGTTTGGCACAGTTGAAGTCAGTAGCGATGAAGATGTCCGTTGGTTATTTGACTTGAGAGGATACTTGGAAGAAGAGGTATATCAGTTTTACATTCTATTAGTGCTAAACTAAGTTTCCCAACTTCCAAAACTGTACGGTATATATGTAGGTGGTGGCCTTCCAATTATAATTTAAGCATTTTCTTTATTGATAATTAAGACCGGGGGGACAACAAAACCGGCAAAAAAGGTAATTTGAATCCGATATCTTATTAAAACACGAGCGTTCATTGTGTTTATTATAGATTGCCATCCAAATTACTTAAAGCGGTCAATCAAATGAATGCACGTTCAATATACAATCTCACAAAATTCGCAGCTTGACCTCTTGACCCGATGACATTATACCGACACAAGTACGTATGTGAAAGGGTTCAAAATAACCATATACCGATGGTCTCATGTCAACTGACGGTAACCTAAGTAGATTTTGTAAGGCCCGATTGTCACCTTACTTTAATTTTGTCCGTATTTTTCCGAATTGGCCGCCATTTTCTTAATACCTCTTTCTCTGTAGAGCGGCAGATGTTCGCAAACCGTGTTTTTTTGAATTTTGTGGAAAAATACTGTATGGTATGCTGTTGAAAAAGGTTGACATTCCGGGCTTGGGTTGGATGCAAGCGAGAGCGCTAGGCATAGCCTTTTTGTGTGATTTTATTTGTTTGTTTTTGCTTATTTTATTTGTTATTTACTGTTTAGGTTCAAATGAGAGAAGTGAGATAACTTTTTTTTTGCATATGGGTAGATTTTTTGGAATAGTTGATTAAATATTATATGGGCCTCTTTTCATGAAAACGGTGCATTTCCAGATATTTTGTGCCGTTTGGTTAATAAAACTTTTAAACCATGCTTTATTGGACCCAAACTGTAATATTTTTGAGATGAGCCGTTAAGCTGCATTTGGGCATATATTAGTTTGTCATGTAGTGGAGCGTCAGGACTGCAAATTGGTCGGGACCCCCTCCCCTCGGGTTAAAAACAAAATACACCACTTTTTTCGTGATAATAGGTAAAATTTACGAAATGATGGTTGTGTAAAAAAATTTGGTGGCAGGGTTTTTTTTGGGCCAAAAAACTCTATTTTTTGGCTAAAATTAAGAAAATCACGATTTTTTATTTTTAGCCAAAAACCTAGATCTGATGGGTGGTATTTGTTAATCTAGCCTTTATTTTTATAGATTGCATGCATAGTCCAGATGCTACTTTTGGGGTAAAAAGTGTATTATTGGGTGTTTTGGGGAAAATGGTCTTTTTTGGCTAAAAATTAAGGAACAATTTTTACGTAGTTGCATCATTGTTTTTATAGATCTTTATTTCATATATTGTCGGAAGAGCCTTAAACTTTGAGCAGGTTTGGTTACGTCCAAAAGTGCAAAGAAATCCCTGTTTTGGTTAAAAATGAAAACGGGGCAGCATACACACGGATCTAAAGCACTCAAATTGGATGTTTGGGTAATGAACTTCTCTCTGTAGATTTTGTTTCTGTTTTTACAAAACAGTCAGGAAAGATAAAAGGCAGAATTAATTTGGATTAAAAATGTAATTTTTAGTTAAAATCGCAAAATTATTCAAAAATTAATTTTTTAACCTATTTTGTCATTACTGTATCTTATATGAGTTCTCTTTATTTAAATACTCAGTTTTATATTAATAGTAGTTTGAGTGGTAAAGACCGATACCCTTACAAAGTTTTATATATCCTTTTAGGTCGTCCGATGCATCGGAAAGACCTTATGTCGGCAAATTCGGGTCTGCGGTGGCGTCCGTTTTTGTCAAACATTTAGTATACCCCTTTTGGATACTTGGTTTCTTTTTAGCATTGGACAAGCGTTCTTACGTAGGGTAACACATGAGGGTGTCAAAGGTCTTCAGGGGTTACTTAGGTTCATAATCGGACTACCTATTCGGGACTTGCTGTCCCCTCTTTTTTTAAAAGTACCCAGCACTTTGAGAACTGGCAGTGAAGGGCCAAATAATGGGAACAAGCTAACGGAGAGCAATATGATTTGCTCAAACGAAAATCGTCCAAAAATCAGATTTTAGCTTGTATCAACAAGTTAGTTACTATATACCACCCCATAATTTATAGGACCAAAAGCACCCCATAAGGAACACAAGAACCCTAACTAAACACTTGATGGAGATTCATATCTTTGACACGTTTGTTTTTATTCCTTTTCTATCAAATTTTTCGCTATAATATTCTCAGCTTAGTCTTCACTTTCATAACTATTCCTGCAAATTTAAAATATGTTTACTCTTTGGGTGGATTACTTTAATCGTTTAGCCAAAATGCCTTGATTTATAAAGACATCTATTTCTCTAACTCTACGACCTCCTGAAGATCATGTGTTTATTGTGATATTGAGTGAAAATATACATTTCTCTCAAATAGGTTTCTAAACCCGAATAATAGTTAAAACTTTAGCTACACATAAACATCCATGTTTTATGCTCTAAAATTAACTGAAATACTTGAATCCATTGGCATTCAGTTTATGTATGGATGTTAACCTGTCAATTGGGCCAATTTAGTCAAAAACATGCATTGCTTCTGGGCAGAAATATGATTTTGACGATCTGATAACATGTCCTAAATCTACGTAGATTTTAGAGACTATGTCATATGTCATACCTCAACAGCTTTCAAAAGTCCCATGACACTGGGGAAAAGTGGTAATCGCAATTCTATAAATCTAAAGATACAATTCTTTCACCTGATTCTTTGAAATTTTCTGCGATTTTGAGATGACATTGTGAATTTCATTCAAATTCTCCAATGTCGTGGGGCCAAGGTTTTTTTATCATTTCTCAAGACTCAGTCAAACCCTATATGTGATTTTAAGGATTCCTGTGCAATTTTACAAATTCTTATGTTATTGGATGTAATTTGTTGCGATTTTCTGGAACTGGTGCATTAACATAATTGTGTTGCGATTTTAATAGGAACCTTTGTTTAACAGAATCTTGTGCTAATTTAACATATTCTGTGCATTTAAAACAGGAAATCATTGGCGAGTTTAAAAATTTTGATTGAATTTTGTGATTTTAGTATTATCAGAATCCTGTGTGATTTTTAATGGAATATTGTGGTGATTTTTACGTTATACTATAAAAATCCTTGGTGTGGTGCGATTTTACAAAATTTTGTATGCTTTTTTGCAATAATGGCAAAAAAGGTCAAAAATTTTTAAAATTTGGTCAATTTTTGACATTTTCCCCTTTTTAACCCTCCAGACTAGACATACACTTGGATAAAAAGAAGAAGCTTTACAACTCATATACATTTACTTAATGGCAATACCACTGCATCTGTAACATGAATAAAATAAAATTGTACAACTTTAATTAAAATCTGTTGGAAGTAGAAAGTGTTTTAGCTACCTGTCAGTTGTTATGATTTTGTTTCTTGACCAGTACTGTACTTTTTTTTAATATTTCACAAATTTTGTGTGATTTTTTTAACGTTATCTTAAAAAAATCTGTGCGATTTTACAAAGGTTTTGTATGCCTTTTTCAAATAATGGCAAAAGGGACTTTTTATTATCTACGAAATTTGAACCCTTTGGGGCAAAACAAAAAACTTTCGGCAAAAAAATCCTAACATATTCCGCTCGTCCGTTCGCAAATCTGGGGGTTTTGCTTTTTGAGCTCTTTTTAGGGTTTTGCCTTTTAATATTGTTCAAAAAAAAACAAACGTCATTTTTTTTTCAAGATGAATTTTGTTTGGATAATTACATCATCTTCATGTTCGGCCTTTTCGGCATGCTTGCACACACCTTTTTCTAAGTTATAAAGAGGTTCCAATGGACTAATGTCCATTCACTAATGATACTGAGAAAAAGTGTGTCATTTTCATAAAAGATTCCTCCAAAGCAAAGGTTACTCTCTAAATTCTTAGATTAAAATTAATCTAATTGGATTTCTATTAGACAAATTCCAGATTAGATTAAATTTGTAATAAAATAAGACCCTGAAATTAAATCTAAATAGATTTTAAATCTAAGAAATTTAGAGATTAATGTAATCTTGCTCTTTAATGAGGTCGAAGATGATTTCATTAATGCCTGAAATGCACCTTTATGAGATTCTTCATTCTAAATTAAAAAATGAGATTGGGAATTCTTTTAGATTATGGCATTGGTGTTATGTCCATAAGGGGCATTTTGCTTTTTCTGAAATCCGTTTAAACCTGCCATATATTAATAATCATACACTTCCCCGGATATAATGCTACAGGAAAGGGGCATGTCCTGTTCTCTCGGGTACACAGTTTAACTTTTCATCATCATTCATCAAAATGATTTTATAAGAACACAACCAAAGGCTCAAGTCCACCAAATTGCAAAAAGTATAATTATTGCAAAATTGACATATTTGGGACCATTCTATGCGGAAGCCTATTGTATGTTCAATATTGGCAAAAAGCGTGACTATTTGTTTTTATGGATGATCTATTTGGGACAATGGTCCTTATTCTCTCAGTCCCCCGTCCCTTTCCTTTTCATGTGCGTACCCCCTGTCTTTCCTCTTTGCCTTCTTCATTCCTTTTCATGTGTCCTCAAGAAATTTCTCCCAATTTTCTTTCTTTTTTATTATTGTTTCCCCTCTTGCATGTTATGTGAAGGCCTGCCTTCTTTACCATGTTTCTCTTACCCCTACCTGAATAACTGGGTCCCACTATGTTTAAATTTTGGATACAACTGGAGAAATTAAAGCTAATTACAGTGAATGCAATTTGTTACAATTATTTTAATTTTTTAAAATTAAGCATTTTTTTAATTGTGTGTGCATATTTAACACATTTATATTTGTCTGCTACAATCTATATTGTAGCACTTTTACAATAATCAATTATGGAAAAACGAATCGAAAATGCAGGACAGGGCCATAACGAGGATGCAAAGTGTGCAGCAGCCACCCAAATCACAGACAGCAAGCCAATACATAGAAATGCATCGAAATTGGGTTTCGGTGGAATTGACTCAAAACAATTGTGATTGACTGTTACATGCCTGACAAGAAAGTCTTGAAAACTTTCATACGGAAAAATGTACCAGGTGTGTCTCATCTCCAACAGGCCAAGACCCTAAGATCTTGCGATATTTTTAGTGAAAAAAGGGCTATGCGCTACACGGAAATTATTTTTTATTGCATTATTGGACAACTTTTTTTTCTTGACCAGTTCAAAAAACAAGAAAACTTACAAATCTGTTGAAACCTTAAAAAAACACAATGCGGTAAGGCCAAAACATAACAAGTTAGTTCCAGTAGGTCATGCGCTTGTGATTTTTTTCGAGCCATATTAAACACATTTCATTTAATTTTGACTTACTAAGAAATGTGCATTTTTTTATACAGTTTGGGAACGGAGGGCCCTGGGTCCCAATTAACTGTAACCTTTCAAAAATTTGCATGATGTATAATAGTGACAGCCTGAATGGTCATTTGTAGCTGTGCAGAAAAAAGTAATCAATTTTGGTAAGATAAATTAACGTTTTTGTTGCCAAAAATGCATTTTTTTTTCATTATTGTTTCGTTGATTTTAGCCAAAAATTGGACTCTAACTAAATTGCCATTCGCCAATTTTGTTGAGCAGACTTATTTTTGTGAATCAATCACACATAAGTCTACAAAAAATGTAACAATTAATTGTTTTACTCTTTCAGTTATTTGGGCGAAATTATATTTTTTTTAATATTTTTATTATCATTTTCTCATTGTTCACCAAAATGGGCATTTTTATGGCAAAAACCATATTCCTAGCCAATGTTTAATTAAATATAGCGGCCCAAAGTCTGCATTGGACACTGCACACAATATACAGAATGTAATCTATAAAACTCATGAGTTACTAACATACAACTGTGTGTTTTTGTCTATTTTTAAGAACAATTACTATTTTTTTTTGTTATTTTTTAGCCAAAAATGTACCTTTCTAAACTACCCCAAAAATAACCTCCTTCTACTGAGTTTGTGCAGCAAAAAATCATTTGGCCTTTTTAATGCAATGTTTAAAAAATGTAGATCTAAAACAAAAGGTACTTAATTATCAGATTTTGTGCTTTTGGATTTACAATTAAAAATCATGTTTTTTTTCTTTTCTTTATTTTTAGCCCCAAAATAGGGTTTTTTTGGCCAAAAAACACCCCTGCCAACCAAATTTTTGACCACAACCATCAGTTTCATAAATCCTATATAATTGGCCCTTAAATAAAAGTGGGTTTGTTTTGTTGTTACCGAGGGGAGGGGTTGGGGAGGGGTTACCCGAAAAATAAAGCCACCGTTGGAAGCTTGACCGCTCGCCTAATGCTTTCCATTATCTTGGCTTTAAAACATCGAAAAATGATTTGTCAAAACACAAAATCAATAATTAAAAAAATTAAAAAAAATTAGCCGTTGAATTCTTCGAAATCAAGGTTTCTTGTGCCAAACAGGTGTGTAGGAAACTATGAATGATTGTTATTCCTTAATCTCAACAAATTATTTTTATATTTTTCGAAATTGCAAACATAATGTCCGTGAAAACCATGTTTATACGTTATCCTTCACAAAGCAGTTGCTAAGTTTGGTTAACTCCACTAGGATATTGATTGTGCATCTTATTCAAGGTAAAATAGCGGCAGTTGGAAATATGGTTTTCTTCAGCTCACAATGACTATTAAAGAGGCACTGGCATTTTCACAAAATATGAAATTTTTCAATGTGCTCTCACAAATGTGATAGTCTAGGCCATTGGAAGAACAGAGTATATTTTACACATCAAAAATCACAACCCAAAACAGATAGGGAAATGATATGAGGATAAAGACATCCAGGGAATTGTAGGCAACTTTTAAGTTTTCCATAACTTTAACAACAAATGTGTATACATGAATATTTTTGACTCGTACTCACTGATACCACAACCACAAAAGGGTATTAGACCGATCAAACAGTGTGCTAGCGTGGGAAACATCAGTGTCCTTGTGTTAAACGCTATTTTCGTCGTCTGCTGAATTCGCGTCGCCGGCGACGATAATTACAAAATCGTTTCTGTGTACCCATAAGGAAGCTGATTTGGTATAATCATTCGGGTGGTGAGGGCTTTTGTATATTAAAAGCCTTACAACCATGCAAAAAATATCGATTTGAGAAATCTTGAGGGCGCACTATTTTTCAAAGTGCCACCGTGGTCCTCTTTAAAAAAGCAGAAGTTGACTTTTTTAAATATGGAATGTATTACGTTGTCCACATTTCTCAGTAACCAAACAAAATTTTTAATACTGATTCAAGAGGGCATAGACACTCATTGTTCGACCACAAAAATTAGATTAAAACTCATCAGATACATCTTAGTCAAGGGGAGATGAGAACAAATGGTAAAAATGTTATACGTTATTGTGTATTACGTATCGTTTATTACGTTGATGCGATTTTGGTTACATCATTCAACTTACTTTTGGCCATGTAATGATATGGTGTCAATTAATGTATCTTTAGAATACATTAATAAAAAGTATTTAAATTTGTTGATTATGAGGTCCAATTATTTTTCAGGCAGAATTCCATACTCAAGGATAACGTAATCAACTAAACAAAATTGGAGCATAGTTCTTGAGTTCAATAGCTACTCAAACTTTAACTCTTACAAATATAAAATTGCTTCCCAGCAACCTCTCTGATAATGTCATCAGTTGGCATATTTTGTTGCTTTAAAATGTTGATAACCTAATAAACCATATTCTTTTTTTCTGTACAAAATGTTTGTGTGCATACTGTGCAGAAACGTAAGAAGTGTTGTTGACAATATTATTTTTCCCGTAATAGGTATGAATACTTAAATGTTAAAACATAAAACATACAATTTTGAGACAATTTTTTTGGGGTGTGTCTTACCTCCAAAATGCATCGTTTTCATGAAAATCGACCATATTATTCACTTTTCCATTTTTCAAGGTTTGTCATTTGTCGTTGGATTTTTTAGTGTATTGTTTGTTTTGTTGTGTGTGTGTATTTGTATTTATTTTTTGCGTTTGGATTTATTTTTTGGATGAGCAGCAGTAGTTCCAATAAATGGCTTTTTTTGGTTGTTGTAATTTTGCGAAATACGCGGACAAAATCTCAAAAATGCATTGCGCTGGCTGTGGCGATAACCATTATAACCTAATTTACGCTTATGATTCCCAACTGCAGCTCAATCAGTAAGCCCGCAAGTTGCAACTACAGGGTGAGTCAAAAAGATTTACACTCGATTTCAGAAAAATATTAAAAATATTTAACAAGGTTAGATATTGGTTTACCTTTTCGCATATTGCAGATATGGTAAATTAACGGAAAGCTGCCAAAAACCATATTGACCACGGTTGTACAATTCTTCACGTCCACAGCAGCAAAAGCCATTGAGTTACGGTCATCTAAATTCTTAATAACTTTTGTATTTTGTTCTAAAGTAACTATTTCCTAATCCTTAACAACTCAACTGTTGATAATATTTCTTAACAATAGACAATGACAGTAGCGTAACAGGGGCAGGGGAAGGAGTCGCATTGTCCCCTCCCCCATGGGCCTGACCATGAAATTTGCTTAAGCTAGCATTAAAGCAGGAAGGTGGGAAAAGGACAAGCAGACAGGGAGAAGAGAAAAGAGAGTGAAGGGAGAGGAAAGGATTGAGATGTAAAGGGAAAACCAGATGGATGTTGTATTTCTGTAATGTCCAAATATTGATTCCCAAAAGTAACCCCCCTCCCCCCATCAGGTTATGAAGGAGTCGGTGGAAAATGTGGCTCAACCGGCTGTATTGCATAGGATTGTTTACATATTTGCATCCAGTTTCCGCAAAAAGATATGTGAACAATCTCGAACATTTATTGAAATAATGCTTCAAAATTTGGGTGTAAGATTCCATAATTTGTTATTGATTTCAGAATAATGAAATAGTTTGAAATTTTTCGTGATGAAGGTTTGCACAGAGGTATCAAAGCAAGCAAAGAATGTCACGATGTCCTTGTGTAGAATCATCCAAAGTCTCTTTGGCCAAATTCCACAACAGTGATCCCGCGGACAGAGTGAAAAATAGGTACCTATCTTCAAGTTAACACATAACTTCGCAATGCAAAGTTAAAAAATCAAAATTCAAAATCTCTCTAGTAGGTGAAATAATCTAGTTTTTTATATCATAGGCGGTATCTTTGGTAGATTTTTCACTGCTGTAGAAAAATTCAAACAAATCGAGTGTAAATCTTTTTGACTCACCCTGTATCTGAGAAGTATGTTGTGAATGTCGTTATGCCCATTTCAGCGATGATATTTATATTCTATACTTTGAGCTGATTTCTTCTTTTTTTTTTTGATTTATTTATTTGAATATTGACTGATCACAGTGGTTGGGCATTCTAAAAGATGTTCAAGATCTAGATGTCATTATTATGGTACTAGGGTATATTTAGTTTGTGCTTTGTTTTGGTTCCTTTTTCCTTGGAAATGAATATGCAGATGGATGCCGATTTCTGGAGCCTACCAAGAGAAACTAGTAAGAGTGCTCATATCATGCTCCCCGATCGATTTATTGGTAACTTTACAAGAATGTTAGATAAGCATAACATGAAATACTCTGTGATGATTGAAGACGTGTATGGGTTAATTGATAACCAGATGAAATCCATGGACAATCGACAAAACCCTGTTTTCGACTACGGAGTTTACCATACGTACGAAGAGGTAGTTTTTATTTTAATTTGGACTAAACTTCTTGTTAGTTTACCGATCATCTTTGTCTTTTGGGGGATTTTTTTTCACTTTTTCTAGATTCTTCCTTCATATTGTGTAAAATATTCATGTTCTGCAGTTTATTATCTTTAATGATCTCTTCTTCAGCAAAACAAAATTTCATGTTCGCCGATCTTCCAAGAAAAAGAATTGCAATCCCCGTGAATACACATTTTGTGCTAACCCTAGCATTTACCAAAAAAATTGTCGGCAAATCGTCGTTCGTTCGCAAATGGGTGTGACAAAATCGATATTAATGTCAACAAGATGTAGTTTGAATATTCAATGTAATGATTTTTTAAAAAATAATACGATTGCTATACTGAACTGTAGTACTGTATTGGACACGTGTGTTACTTTAAAATGGTATTGTGTTGTTGTAGTGTTTGAAAGTTTTAAAGATTTTTTTTTATCTCCCTCATTGTTCAATTCAGTTCAAATTAACAAGTACAATTATGCCACAGACTCATAATACAAACAAAACATTTGAAATCTGTGCTTAATATTCAGGACAAGACAATGACCAGCTGTAGGCCCTATGAACAAAAAAATCATTATTTAGAAACCAATTCCAACTTTAAAGAACCGAGCGAAACCCGTCCCATAAAGAGACACTGGCACATTTGAAAAATAATGCGCCCTCAATTTTTTTTTTCAAAATTGATATTTTTGTATGGTTGTAGCGCTTTTATATACATTAGCTCTCACCTAAAATTATTAAGCCCAGATCAGCGCCCTAATGGCTAAAAAGAACGATTTTATAATTAATGACTCCGGAGTCATTAATTCAGCAGACGAGGAAAATGACAGACACAAGAAAACACACGTCGGAGTTGATTCCCATGGCATCCGCACTGTTTGATAGGTCTGTGACCTTTGTTGTTTAAATATCAATGAGTAGGAGCCTATGATATTCATGTTATAGACACATTTGTTGATTAAAGTGACGACAAACCTAAAATCACTATCAGCGGGGGTTTTTCAAAATGTAAACAAATCGCGCCCCCTTTTTTCATCAAAGTCCATTTTTTGCACTGTTTTATTTGAAATGGTTGTAGTAAAGACCCCTGTAAATGGCTAAGCGTAACACGCAGTATTTGTCAAGAAATGGCGATTTTTATGCAACGTTTACTAATAAAAGTCGGGATCCGACTTTTATTAGTACACAAAACTGTCGTAAATGGCATCTTCAGGACCGCTTTAAAATGTTTTAGTGTCTGTTTTCACAAAGAAGAGTAATATAAGTTGTTGATATGACGTAACACTATCAATTTAGACACAAAAAGGGCATTTTGAGTTTTGAAAAAAAAATACTGATCGTGGCTTTCAAGTTAGCCTACAGATTACCTGGATGTCTTTGGCCTCTTGCTAATGCCACTATTATGTTTTGGAGTGTGTTATTTTTATGTGCAAACTATTTCTGTATTTTTCCAATGGCCTAGAGAATTATTTGCGAGCAAATTGAAGAAATTTCATATTTTGTGCCAGTTCCCCTTTAATATACAGCTAGCTGTATATTTGATCCGATATAAATGTAACGCTTTTTTTTATGATTTCCTTTACGATGTCCAAATATCATATTATAATCTCTTCGATAACATGTTACTTCTTTGAACTTTGTCATAAAAAGATACGTCAGTGGGTGAGAGACTTCGCTTCAGAGCACAATGACATTGCCGAGGAGTTTGTAGTTACACAATCCTACGAAGGAAGAGACGTAGCAGGCGTAAAAGTAAGTAATTATTTGGTAGTCTCTCGTCAAAAAAGCTTATTTCCACGACTGCGCGCATTTTCATTTTGGATCCATTATAACCGCATTTCGTTTTTTATTTGATGAATTCGGTAAGGTAAAATGAGTGATTTTGCAGCATCCATAATTGTGTCATGCATTGATTCTGTATAGATAAGACCCCAATAGATTTCTTACCTTGTATTTGGCTACAGAAATGCCTTGAAAGTTAAAACAAAAGGCGATTTTGATTTGTTTAATTTCAATACAAAGACTGAATTTTACTATTTGCTCCTATAGTAAATTACAAATTTCACCCAAATTTGTACCCAAAAAATAATTCTCAGCTTAATTCTTTCACTGGTGATAGTTTAATAGGAAGCTTTACATTAGTGCAGAAATCAGAATTTTGTAATGTTTTTCAGGGACAACTGTTACGTGAAATCTTTCGTTACACTTTTAATAGATAAAAAATAATAAGTAATTCCAGTTAAATATTGTGATTGCGTCATCACATCTATGATTGCGTCATCACATCCCTTGTAAAATGAATTGGTTTTACAGCTTTCTGTACCCAACGGTCGATCAAATAAGAAGTCAGTATGGTTCGAAGGTGGCATTCACGCCAGGGAATGGATATCGCCTGCTACCGTTTTATTCATTACTAAGCAGGTATGTGGAAAAATCTCCCGGGGGGGCCACTTGTATTCAAAAGTGGATATGATGCGTGAACAAGAAAACGCGTAAAAAGGGTGTCTTTTTTCCAACAGGCGATGTACGCGCGTACATTGATTAGGGTGTCCAAAACAGCAAAATATGGAAAAAAGGGTATGTTTTTTTCTTAATCCCGAAATTGTGATGTACGCGAGATCAAAATCATCAAAAATATTGTAATTTAGAAGTAAAGCAACACAACCAAAGCCAGATAATAAGGGTATATTATCAACACAATGCATTGCTTACTTGTTTAAGGTAGCAAAAACTGACAAAAAGACTTGTTTATGGTAGCAAAACAGTCAAAAATGCTTGTTTAGGGTATGTTTTTTTAGTCGGTGGAAATACTCGTTTAGGGTGCATTTCGGAAGTCCATGTTCACGCATCATATCCACCTTTGAATACAAGTGCCCCCCGGGAAAAATCTACATGATACGATTATTTGGGAAGCCCTCTCAAAAAAAAAATTATTGAATGCATCCCCGAATTGTCGATTACTAACTGAAATTTTACGGTTTATTTTTTCTCAATACAGTCTAAAATCATACTAGATAATGGTTTAATGTTTTTGAACCCGTTAAAAGGGTGTGTTTGTAGGTTTTCCACTGTGCTTTCAGGTATACAAAAGTGTTCATTTGATAGCAAAGAAATCAAACAAATCTGTAACATTACAAGTATTTTCTAATGTTGCGTGTACATTTACGATGATTTCTACCAGTGTATGTACTGCTTTATTTTCACCAGGAAAATTCTAATTGACAAAATATGCAGATATGTTTCTCTCATCTTTTTTATATTCTTCTAAATCTGGATTTATACTGAATTTCATCTCTTGAAATATTCATTTTGCTTATTGTCTTCTTTCTTTCTGCACAGCTTGTTCAAGAATATAAAGCCGGGGATATCGACGCTTTTGAGATTCTGAACAACCTAGACTTTTACATTGTTCCTTCGCTAAATGTTGATGGCTATGCATACACATGGGTTAATGTAAGGTTGTGATATATAGGTTACATCTTTACGTTCTCTGAACACTGTTGAGTGGAATTATCTGTAATACCCGGTAGGCAATACATAAATTCTCAAAATATATGCGGGTGATGGATGATTTATTTTCCCCTCAAAAATGTGCAGAGAACTGCGGCATTTAATGTGCTTTCTTAATTCAGACTTGTGATAAGAAGGAAATTCCCAGTTCATGAAGCTTAAAGATTAAAAAATAAGCCACTTTGATGCTGTATTCCGTTAAAATAATATTAGGTCACTAGATATTGTCTCTACGCCAACTAACATAATACCTATCTATATACATGCACCTACATACGCACATGCATACATACGATGGGTGATTGATAAGTTCTAAGCCTAAGTAGAAAGAGATATGTTCTATTTTTTAACTTGCAGGTAATCAAACATTGAGAGTTTGCCGCAGTCCATAAGTCTATGGTAGAAATGACTGCAATCCATCAGTGTGGCTTCAATCTGGTAGAACATCCAGCCTATCACCCGATTGGCACCGTCTGACTACTATCTCGTCCCAAAGATGAAAAAGGAACTCCTCAACTTTTTAATTTTCTCCCGTAATTCAATAGGTCCGGCAAAACTCTCAATGTTTGTTTACCTGCAAGTTAAAAAGAGAACAGATATACCATGAAACTTCTGGAATTTTCATTTGAAGAAGGGGGGGGGGGGGGGGGGGGGGGGGGGGGATGAACGTAGATGGTGTAATTTAACTTTGTAGTCATATCTCTCTTTCTACCTTAGGCTTAGAACTTATCAATCACCCCTCGTACATTCGCCACACATGCGGACTTACATGAATGCATGCGTATACGTGTACCGAAGACACTACCAAATACCACAAGAAAAGAAACACACATGCATGTAAATGACAGTATTACAAATTTTCCAAGTGTTTTCTTTAATTTTTCAGTCAGAAACGAGACTATGGAGAAAAACTCGGTCAAGAAACCCTTGGTCCATATGTAGAGGCACAGACGGCAACAGAAACTGGCCCTACGAATGGGGAGGTGAGACAAATATTAACACAACAGCTACAAAACACTGTTGTATAAAATTTACCCTTCTGTGTCTGATTTAGTAACTGGTTATCACTTTATTGCAGCTACAGCCATGCAGTCATTGCAATTCCAAGGGTGCACATCACGAAATCGCCTTCGTTGGTGTAGGTTATTTGTTATTGTAGTTATTTTTAGTTTAAAAATGCTGGGTATATTTGTGTCTTCATTGAATCCTGGGAACAATTTCAGCTGTATTTTGAGAAGAAAAAATGGTTTAAATTCTTAAAATACCTAGGTTTAAAAAAATTGTCAACATTAATGTTTTCATGAAAGGAACTACATAAAAAACACGTGATTAGAATCAATAAAGTCTCCTGCCCTATGTACAAGTGTATTTGCCTGTGCTACGCTTAGTTTTCAACAAAACAGTCGATACACAACCTATTGAAACCCCTTAAGTCGGAATGATGGATCACGCCATACTAAATGAATTCATCATGTTTACTGCTGTTGCCATGTAGGTGTTCGAGCTAGTACAAGACCATGTAATGAAACTTACCGCGGATCGGGACCAGCATCAGAAGTTGAAATACAAGGGGTGATAGATTTTACGTCAAGTCTTTCTAAAGTGCAAGAATTTGCCGTATTTATTGACTGGCATAGTTATTCTCAAGCCTGGATGTCACCTTGGTCTTACTCTGCAAATGTTCCACTTCCACACGATGCCGAGGATCAGGTAAAAAACGACACACATTTTATGTAAGAGTGGATTTCAGAACTCGACCGGCGGTTAACCGGTAGTTCAGGACGATTGAGCCACGTTTGATTGCTTAGAACAATAGGAATGGCTTCAAACCACAAAGAACCGTGAGCAACCGGCGGTGGAGTTTTGAAGCCGCTACTCAATAATAGATTCACCGCTGTGACATTTTTACCGCTTCAAGTAGTCTCACGAAATAAAGCTCATGCAAACTACAGTGGAATTAAAAATTACTTGGACATGAGATACGCACACCTCGTATAAGCGCAACTTACTACGCGGAAGTTCGGCGCGTACTTTGATCAATTACACATAGCGAAGTGAGGTGCGATTTTCTCATAGCTCACGCAGTCTACACGTGGTTGTATTTATTCCTGTCTAACAAATTATTAATCAGACTGTCGTCATTTTGTGTATGAGCTTTATTCCGTAAGACTACCTGCAACAGAAAAAATAGTAGGATCAAAATATGACATATACCCACACTAACCCCAAAAAAATTGCAACAGAAGGTTTCTTGGCATTTTCTGGTTGTATAAGGTCAGTTTAATAATATATCAAAAGTTGCACGAAATCGAAGTCCCAGAAATTGTTCAAACTATGACATAAACAAAATGCCCGCCATCCGCCATTTCGAAAAACATAAATCCTTATATCTCTGGCAATAAATAAGCTAAAGGGACAAACAAGATTTCATTTCCTACTAATTCTAGCATGACAAATCCATTAAAATCAGTTTTATGAAGTTGAGATATCACCTTAACCTCAAAATCCAATATGGCCGCCATCTGCCATGTTGAAAAGTACAAATGATTGTATCTCTGGTGCGGATGGGCCAAAATGACAAATAAGATATCATTTCCTACTAATTCTAGCATACCAAATCCATTAAAATGGGTTTTATTAAGTTGAGATATCATCTTACCCTCTAAATCCAATATGGCTGCCATCTGCCATGTTGAAAAGTACAATTCTTTCATCTCTGATACCAGGGGTCCGTTCCCCAACACGTACTTACGACACTGGTAGCCTACCGTTATACTAAGTAATGCGTAACTTCACTACTAAGTTCATACTGCGTTCCCGAAACTCGTACGGAACTACCTAACAACTAAAATTTTCGACTGAACTCCACGTCGGTACTAGTTGTGACTTAGTTCACAACTAATACATTGCACGCGTTCCCCAAACTGACACGTAATGCAGTTGTGAACTAAATCTGACCAAATGTTACGCACAAAACTACGTCTACTCGGGGGTTGACTTAACACACACGTAAGCTATTGAAGGCTGACTCAGAGTTTTCGAAATGTAATCTTTTCTGTGTATTAATTAAAAATGGTGAACTAGAACCAAATATATTGACCTAAAATGACCAATTCATAAGTTTGAGATGAATCGGATTTTTCGTTTTAATGCAGTATACATTTATGTGTAGTATAATAGTGCCATAGGATAGGCCTGTAACAAAAATTCCGGTTCCGGAATTTTATAACAAAGTTGTGATTTAGTTATTTTACACAGAGATTAATATACTGCAAAATCTGGAGTGTTAGTTTTAACACCATAGATGTTAAATTTAACACCTTCCTGGATTCAATAGAGGACCACACCAACTGGTATTAGATTTACACAATTTCAGTGTTACATACTAACATGTTAGTGTTGTATTAACACAAATTTTGGTGTTTTCAATGTATTATATGACACTGCTTGGTGTAATTTTACGCTATATCAATGTTGATTATTTTTTAACACTGCTGGAGCCAATTTGACACTCATTGTGTTAATTTAACACCCTCCTGGAATCAATACGGGACCGCACCCTCTGGTGTTAATTAACACTAAACATTGGTGTTAACATTTATATTTGTAACGTCTGACATTTTAGTAGAAAATGTGTGATTTTGCTATTGTTTGCTTCTATTGTAACTGCTTACCTCTAACATTTCAAACATTTCATAAGCAGATCAACAAAATTTATAGTTAAAATTGTGCAGCACCACCGAACGGTGTTAAAACCTATATTTCAACACCAGAACACTGACAAGCTTGACACCAACTTGGTGTTAACCTTTTAACACTCCATTTTTGCAGTGTATATGGACAAGCATTATGTACATGCAAACAAACACGATTTGTTTAAAAATTCATGGCGCCCAGTCAGCCTTTAACACCGTTTTCATATTATGTGTAGCTTGATGTAATCATGGCAGCGGTGGTGGTCGTGATCTAGGAGGTAGAAATGGGTCCCGAACGACAAATTGTGAATTATATAAACACACCGGATCCCTTTCGAAAAAGGAAGTTTTAGATTACTATATAGGCCTACACCATAATTGATATTCTATACGAATTATATGACATACGGTATTGGAACACCGTCTTAAAGGTACTGAAATAGTACAGTAGAGTTTTAGGATGGTTATATCTGAAAACTCTGGGGAAAGTAAAATATAATAATAATAATTAAAAAAGTACAAAATACAGACTGTTCCCATCAAGGGTATTGTATTATAAAATTAACGGAAACTAGTATAAACATTAAACAGCCTATTTGTCATGTTTGTAGCACAATACAAATTAAAATGGCATACTGATTCAAGCTTGATAAATAGATAATTAATTTAAAAAATAAATACTTAAAAGTATGGTTTGCAGTTAAAGGTATCTTATTCTTGGTGATTATACATTTATCAGAATTTATATCTGCAGTAACATGTTTGGAATTTTGAAGATGGGTCAAGCTTTTAGATCGGATTATTTTTCTGTAGCCAATATCTAAATAAAGTTATTATGTTAAACGTGGGCAAAATTACTTTTCGGACAGAATGTATTATTTTCTACCAAGGAAATCCCGTTGTTTAAATGTTTTTGCCACCAGTATCACAACAACTACAACTACTACTGAAGAAGAAGAAGCAAATGGAAACATTAAATACAATAAACAATAAGATAACTTAGATTGCAAGATGATCACTGCATGTATACAGAATATGTCAAAAAGAACCCTATCCAAAAATAACATCCATTTTTGGCTAATTAATGAATACAAAGCTTTTTTTTTGGGGGGGGCTCTTGGAAATTCAAATGAAAAAATGACAGAAATCGGAAATAAAGTAACCCAATGGTGCGAATATTCCCCAAACGACGCAGGACTACCTTGTCCATACATGAACCTATAGTAATGTATGGTAAATGAATACAGAATACCCTTGCTCATACCTTTTTCTTTACCTTGCATATATGGAATTATTTTAAGATGTATTTTTCCACATTTACCTAGTAAAATATAATGTCTGTCAACTCTAACAAAGAAAACGATTTAATCTTCCCCTTTAAAATTATTTTAACTTTGTTATTATTTCCAGCAATATTCCCATACAGACTGGCCTAAAATATTTGGAACTGGAAAAGGCAAAACCAATGGCGCGGTTGAAAACCTTACATTTTGCAGGATTTGTTATCGTCGGCTTTGCTTTTACGAACACCAGTGTAATAACAGCTTTTTTATATGATAGACATGGTCGTCCGAGTAATAATGCCTGTTTTTTTTAGTGTCAGTAACCTTTCAATACATTCTATTATGCGAAAAGGACAATAGCGAAACACTGTCACACACGCTAGCACACATTACACCCACAAATACTCCCAATCGTTTAATCGATAGGCTTGGAGTAGAATAGTCTAAGAATGTTCGTAACTCTTGATGCGTATCACGAGTTAAGAACCATCTCAGCAGGTGTTTGGGGAACAGACGTAAGTCGCAACTAATAGAAATCTTAGCTTGTGCTGAGCATGAGTTGCGACACAACTTACGCATCAACTTTGGGGAACGAACCCCTCATGGGCAAAAAATTTAAAATAAAGTGTGATTTCTTTTATTAATTGAGGTATAAGAAACACATTAAGATGGTTGTTTTAAAGTGATTTTAGATGGTTATTTGTCCAAAATTTGTAGCCATGTTGAATTTTTATCGGCTATAGATCTACCACCATTTCAAAATATGGTGTTTATAGTGTAATTGTGTAATTCTTCAAGTAACAGAAAGTACAGCTTCACACTATTCACATCATCACCAAAATGTGGCAGAGACACTTGTTTGCAACAGACGATCGACCACACTATTACTATTTAGCCTTCAAGTTCATCATTGAGACTGGTTCTTGATCCATGTTTTCACATGAATTTCCACAAGCTGTGGCACATTCCATTCTTCCTGCAGGTACATTTCATTGTGATGCATCCTGAAGAACAATTGCATGAGATCATTTCAAAGTGGCAACTCTGGTGCAGGACTTATGTTCATCACGAGGGGAAACAATTTCCCCCTTGTACTATCCAGCCCCAGTCAGTTGAATTTTGACCATCATTCTTGCACATCAACTGCATGATCTGTAAATAAGTTCTCCTAGAGTGGAGTTTTGCAGCAGAGGATTTTGGTGAACATCTTTCAGGTTTTATAACACCGAAGAGCAGTTAGGTCAAACTACACTCTTCCACCGCATGTTCTATGAGGAGGCTACTCAACTACTTTGCCAACTGATGCCTAAAAATCAAGAGTGTAGACCCTCGTTTCCGGGGGTCAGAATGATCTCATGACCTCACAGTTGAGACCCCAAGATCTAACATGGTCAGCCATCAGAGATCATTTATTCCTTCAACTGCTCACATCTGGAATGCCCTTCCTGAGCGCATTCCTGCTACTTATCGTTGGAGGTTAATCGCTATCTCGGCACCAACCCATCAGTGGCTTCTACCAGATGTTTCTGCTGTTAATGCCCTGGTATGCCTTTACCATAAAAAGACTCCGATTGCTGACCATTGAACAGGGACACCATTGCTTTGCAACATTCACCTTCTTTCGATTCAGGATCCATATTGGGAGTACAAAATACTCTGGAACAAGCTTGTAACACAGGGTCACCATGAATTACTTTGAAGAAAATAGACTTCTTGCCAACCATAAATATTCGTGTAGTAGTATCGCAACCTAAAATGCATGGGCAAACAGCAGATTAAAGCAAATGTTATCACTGAATAAGCGCTTCAGAAGTCATACATATATGTTTTCTTCTTGTCTCTGCCAGACCGAAAGTAAAGGTCATTACAGCCCTCTTCTGAAAGGAGTATCAATAGATCTGTGTCTTCGCCAATATGGATTTTGGACTTAAATAATGCCATGGTGATTGCCTTTTTTACTATATTAACATCTGCATCTCCTTCTGCCTTCGATCACCAATTAGTTTAATGAGAGCCTGCTATCCACATCATTTGAGAGAACGTCTTCTTTTTCCCAGCAAATTTTGTTGCATTTGCCGTCTACCTAGTTTTGCGATCCTAGTATTGCGATGTTCATGTGTGTTGTCTTTTGTGTTTAGTTCACCAGTGTATCCATTGAAGACAACCACTGCTTTGATAGTGGTCAACTGTGAAAGATGTATAATCATCAATAACCTTCATGAAAGGAAAGATACATGAATGACTTGTCAAAAGCTTGCAGCCAAGTTTTAACAGCATTTGTCAAAAGCTTGCAGCCAAGTTTTAAAGGTCCCAGGAAATGAGATGATAAACCTAGTCCAAATCTTTACGGGGCATTCCATTCCAATAAACAGGGTCACAAAAAAGAATACACTACCAGTGACATCATTAGTGAAACTATTGATTTTCAGTCAGTGCCATGAATAGATTCACATCAGTCACCTGGAATTTTCTATTACTCTCTGAAAAATCAATAGTCACTAATGATGTCATCACCAACTCAAATATTGAATGCTTTCTCGCCTCTCCTTGTAGACTTGACACAATTTTTTTTTTTTTTTTTTTTGTAAGCCCTAGCTTGCAGCTACCGCCTCGCAATTAGCCCAGTGTGTACTGTGCAGTAGCTGCCGCGGTAGACATGGTGTAGCTGCCGTATACGCTACCACGTGAGTAAGAATCCGGCCGTGTAGTTTTGCGATCCTAGTATTGCGATGTTCATGTGTGTTGTCTTTTGTGTTTAGTTCACCAGTGTATCCATTGAAGACAACCACTGCTTTGATAGTGGTCAACTGTGAAAGATGTATAATCATCAATAACCTTCATGAAAGGAAAGATACATGAATGACTTGTCAAAAGCTTGCAGCCAAGTTTTAACAGCATTTGTCAAAAGCTTGCAGCCAAGTTTTAAAGGTCCCAGGAAATGAGATGATAAACCTAGTCCAAATCTTTACGGGGCATTCCATTCCAATAAACAGGGTCACAAAAAAGAATACACTACCAGTGACATCATTAGTGAAACTATTGATTTTCAGTCAGTGCCATGAATAGATTCACATCAGTCACCTGGAATTTTCTATTACTCTCTGAAAAATCAATAGTCACTAATGATGTCATCACCAACTCAAATATTGAATGCTTTCTCGCCTCTCCTTGTAGACTTGACACAATTTTTTTTTTTTTTTTTTTTGTAAGCCCTAGCTTGCAGCTACCGCCTCGCAATTAGCCCAGTGTGTACTGTGCAGTAGCTGCCGCGGTAGACATGGTGTAGCTGCCGTATACGCTACCACGTGAGTAAGAATCCGGCCGTGTAGTTTTGCGATCCTAGTATTGCGATGTTCATGTGTGTTGTCTTTTGTGTTTAGTTCACCAGTGTATCCATTGAAGACAACCACTGCTTTGATAGTGGTCAACTGTGAAAGATGTATAATCATCAATAACCTTCATGAAAGGAAAGATACATGAATGACTTGTCAAAAGCTTGCAGCCAAGTTTTAACAGCATTTGTCAAAGGCTTGCAGCCAAGTTTTAAAGGTCCCAGGAAATGAGATGATAAACCTAGTCCAAATCTTTACGGGGCATTCCATTCCAATAAACAGGGTCACAAAAAAGAATACACTACCAGTGACATCATTAGTGAAACTATTGATTTTCAGTCAGTGCCATGAATAGATTCACATCAGTCACCTGGAATTTTCTATTACTCTCTGAAAAATCAATAGTCACTAATGATGTCATCACCAACTCAAATATTGAATGCTTTCTCGCCTCTCCTTGTAGACTTGACACAAACCACATCAATTCTATTTGCATTTCCTGGGACCTTTAACAGCATTTTCGCTTCACAGGAGGAAATGCCTTGAGAAACATTTGCACAGGGATAAATGCTGGTGAGGATGTCAATGAAAAAGATTTGTTCCAAGTAGGCTATACAGTCAAACAAATCGGAAACAAGCTCACATTTCTGATATAGCTACAAACGGAAAGCTTAAATCAAGACCTTTGCATCTCCTCGGGCCATCAAGGTAACCGATGATCAAGCTCTGTTATTTCAAAGATTCCTGTTAGTATCACAATCTGAAGAACTGTCTCTAGATAAGGTGCTTTGCCATCAACTGTCACCATATCCACCATCCGTTTTTTAGGCCAGATGTAGGCCAGATAAAACATAATTTCTGATTGGCATTTACGAACGTGTCCTCGTCAGAAACTGCTGCGCCTGAGACAATGCCAAACACTGATTATTATGTTGTTGATGGAGGTTCTCTTTTACATCACTTGAAATGGACAGAAAGAAGCACCTAGTTGCATTGCTGATAATTATGCATCTTTCACAGTTGACCATTATGCCAAAGCATCCGTTGTCTTCCATGGATACACTGGTGAACCAAACACAAAAGACAGCACACATGAACGTCGCAAAACTTGGATCGCAAATAAGGTAGACATATGATGCGACAAATTTTGCTGGGAGAAAAAAGGAAATGCAGATATTGATATAGCAAGAACAGCAGTTGCCATGGCATAATTTAGGTCAACAACCCAAATTGGAAAAGACACAGATCTGTTGATACTACTTCTCCAATATGCAGAAGAGTGCTGTAATGACCTTTACTTTTGATCTGACAGACACAAAGAGAAAACGTGTGTATGATATCAATCTTCTGAAGCACTTATTCAGTGATGACATTTGCTCCAATCTGTTCTTTGCCAATGCATTTTCAGGTTGCGATACGACTTCAATAATATTTGGGGTTGGCCAAAAATCTGTTGTCCATGGTAACCCTGTGTTATGGGCTTGTTCCGGAGTATTTTGTACTACCAATATAGATCTTGCATCGATAGAAAGATGAAGACTGCAACCCAGTGTCCCTGTTCAATGATCAGCAATCAGAGTCTTTGGAATCATTATACGCTACAGGTACCTTTCCAAAAAAAAAAAGTTTTCACAACAACTTGTGGACATTCATGTGAAAACATGGACCAAGTTAACCAGTCTCGATCTCAGATGATGATGAACTTGAAGACAAAATAGTAATAGTGTGGTCGATCTCATCTACTGCAAGCAAGTGTTTTGGCCATATTTTGGTGATGATGAGGTGAATAATGTGAAATTGTACTTTCTGTTAAAGAATTTCACTATTACACTGTAAAGAACATAATGTGATAGATATATAGCTGATAAAAAAATTAATATGGCTACGAATTTTAGACAAATAGCCCACTAAAAATCATTTTATAGAATGGATTTCTAATGCCGGAATTAATAGAAAATGACACCTCATTTGTCACTGTGATCTGACTGATGCTAAATAGAAGGATTAATGGTTTCATTTTTTTTAAATGGCAGACAGTGGCCATTTTTAAGACGTCAAGGTGCTCTCAAAACTTTACAACCATCATCTTAATGTATTTCTTATGCTACAATTAATAAAAAATAACACCATATTTGTCATTTTGGCCCATGTAGTACCACAAATAAAGAATTTGTACTTTTAAACAATGGTGGATGGCAGCCATATTGGATTTAGAGGCCAAGATGATATCTCAACTTCATAAAACCCATTTTAATGGATTTGTAATGATAGAATTAGCAGGAAATGACATCTTGTTTGTCCTTTTGGCCCATCCCGTACCAGAGATACAAGAATTTGTACTTTCCAAAATGGCGGATGGCGGCCATATTGGATTTAGAGGTCAAGATGATATCTCATCTTCATAAAACTAATTTTAATGGATTTGTCATGCTAGAATTAGTAGGAAAAGACATCTTGTTTGTCCTTTTAGCTCATTTATTGCCAAAGATCTAAGGATTTATTTTTTTCAAAATGGCGGATGGCGGCCATTTTGTTTATGTCATAGTTTGAACACTTTCTGGGACTTCGATTTTGTGCAACTTTTGATATATTGTTAAACTGACCTTAATCTACCATAAAATGCCAAAAAACCTTCTGTTGCAATTTTTTGGGGTCATGTGCTCTCTTTACTCTACTAAAAATATCACAGCGGTACATCTATTATAGAACACCGCCTTTAAACCCGCTACAAAAGGTTGCGTTGCTTATTAGCAATATAGGCTTATTTGTAGAAGAAATCATGAAAGTAATAGACCTACACGATACTAATAGTTTTAAACAGAAAAGAATTTAACAGAAATAAAGAGTTTAACTTAGAGTTACTCATCGGCATCTCTTGCCAAGTCTGTACCACTAAATAAAGTAATAGGAAAACTGTGGAGGAGTTCATCCTCGCAATATTCTCTTTTCTCTAACGTTTGGGTCGGACACTTCTGTATAAATGTTGCTGTGTTGAGTAAGGTGGGTTTGCCACTCATCACTCGAAGCCAGTCTGCTTTACTTTCCTATTTTAGGCGGTAGCCATTTAAAACTGTTAACCCCCGTGTCGAGAGAATGCAATCTAAGACTATAGGGCACAACACGTGGGCCGGCAATCTGTCTCGAACCCACGACTCTCAGCTGCCTTAGATTAATTCGTTCAAGTTCTTAAAGGGGCATTTCGTGATCCACAACTTCGTTTCCTTCAACTTACATCAAAAAAGGTTGAGATTTTTATATCATCTGAACCGTTAGCCTTAGTAATCCATGTGTACCTAATCTTACGTGTTTGTTTGTTTATTAATAATAATAATCAACATTTTTAAAGCGCATAAGGCAAGCGGTTTCAATGCGCTGTACAACATACAAATCAAAACACAATATACATGATATCAAAAGAGTATATAAAAGCAGATTACATGATATTACATTTTCAAAAAAAAGGAACAGCCTGAAGCCAGTCAGGCCGTCCCTCCATACACACCCTCATGGTCAATATTAAAAAAACAGCAATATAATAATACAATCATAAAAACACCGGTCAATATACAACAGTGTAGGTAAACTGATTAAAAACAAGATATCAAGCAAGTATTCCTATACACAACTGCAGTGAAAAGTCTATGTGCCATAAGCTGAATCAAACAGGTGAGTCTTAAGGCGTGACTTGAATTGAGCGGTGGTGGAAGAGTTCTTGACGAAATGCGGGAGTGAATTCCACAGCTTGGGTGAAATACCTGAGAAACTCCTTCCATACGTTGCCGTCTTGCCAGAATGCTCACAGAGCAAATTGCGTGAAGATGATCTTAGAGTTCGAAATGGATTATAACGTGCAACGAGTTCAGCTAGGTAGGCAGGAGCTTCACCGATGAGTATTTTGAAAGTCAACAGAAGAATTTTATAGACAATCCTTTCTCTTATCGGAAGCCTGTGGAGTTGACACAAGGCAAGCCTGATATGTTCGGATTTCCTGGTAAGCGTAACAACACGGGCAGCCATATTTTGGACACGCTGCAGCTTAGACAGTTCTTTATCAGGTAGACCAGCAAGGATGCTGTTGCAATTGTCCAACCTAGAACTGAAGAAGGCGTGGACTAGTTTTTCTGTATTGTCAGAGTCCAGATAGCGACGAAGTTTGCCAATCCTGTGAATAGCATACGAAGCGCGTCGACAGACGTCATTGACATGGGTGATCATGGTAAGATCTTCGTCAAACACCACACCCAAGTTGCGAAGAGGACTCTGTAGAGGAAGTTATTTTCTCATTCCCAATGGTAAGAGAAATATCATCGGGCACATTCTTGGAGTAACGAGATTTAACATGTAGGAGTTCTGTTTTACCATCATTCAGCATTAACTTGTTTGCAGTCAGCCAAGCACGAATATTGTAGATACAGTCCTCAAGTTTAGACAACTCGCCATTACGGTCAGAGAATTTAATGAGCACATACAATTGTGTATCATCCGCGTATGACATGCTGCATAGATTGAGTCTGTTGATGATGTCTTCAATCGGAGCAGAATATTCAACGAACATCTCCGGGCCAACGACTAAACCCTGGGGCATGCCCCAAATGATAGTCGTAGGATCTGACTGCTCGTCGTCAATAAGAACCGATTGCTGTCTGTTTTCAAGATAGGAAGTAAACCATCGATGAGCCGTACCAGTGACTCCGTATCTCTCGTACAGTCAACGCAGCACGATGTTATGATCGACGGTGTCAAATGCTGCGGACATGTCCAATAACACCAATACAGCCTCACCATGTTCATCAACCGCACGAAGCAGGTCATTATCAACTTTAACCAGTGCGGTCTCGACGCTTTGATATTTCCTGTATGCAGATTGATTACTTGTATGCAGGTTATTCTCCCTCATGTACGACTGGAATTGAGAAATGGCAGCGCGTTCGATGATCTTTCCAAGAAAAGGCAGATTAGAAACAGGTCGGAAGTTTTTCATTTCTATAACATCAAGACCCGATTTCTTGAGTAATGGCTTGACAAGAGCGTGCTTAAGACAATCAGGAAAAGTTCCGGACTGCAAAGATTTGTTAACAATGGTGGTAATATGGGAAATCAGCTCGTCAAGAGTGTCCTTGTAAGGCAAGCCGGCAACGGATCTGAAGAACAAGTCTTAATCTGTGAACGCTTGATGATATTGAGAACTTGCTCACATGAAAGCGGTTGCTAAAGTCACTCAGACAGCGAGGCGAGTCTACAGAGTCTTTAACTGGTGATGAAGAAGTCAAGTCCAGTGCAACACGAATATTCTTGATCTTATCATGAAAGAACTTGATAAATCTGTTCGCGAAGTCCTTCTTGGGAACGTGTGAGGGAAGGGCATTACGGCACTTGTAGACTGACAACCTGTTTACCAAACTAAACATATGTTCTTGTTTGTTTCTATTTAGTTAGCGTTAGCAGAAGCAGCCGTCCAAGCTATAAAATCGGTACACAACACTATATACAGACCAGGGCCCGCATCAACAACATTATGTGAGTTTTGTTTGTTGTCTTTTGATTTGTTTGTTTCCTTTGTTTTGTGGTATCCCTCACGTTCCTAGAGAAAAATGATTACCAACCTGACCATCACCGCAAAAAAGGGAGGTAGCGTTATTTGTCTTTTTAGATCTATGAGCAATTTCCCACTAAACTCAAGGAAAGGTCCGCTCCGTGATTTTTGAAAAGTGGCAAAAAATGGCATTTAGGTATTAAGGGATAAATTATATACTCACCACAAAAATAAAACGAATCAACGAAAGGCCGAAAACACGTAACGGATTTACGTACTTCTGAAGGGTGGTATGCTGGGTAGTTTACATATTACAGGTATTGCAGGTATTCACTTTCAGAGAAAACTGGATTTCTATTTTGGTGGGGAGGGGAATTATAATTAATTAATAAAAAGTTAAGGAAAGTGATTCAGAAACACTAATGACTAATAAAACCTGATGGACCGAGTCTCATATGTACCCCGTTTAAAATTCTACAGGAAGCAAAATTCTTTTTATTTATGGCTAACATTTACAAAACCCTATACGTAAGCACCAAAACAAAAAGAATTTCGTACATGTATAACTTTGAAGAGCGGTACATGGAACTCTTGCCAAACTGATTTTATAGTAGATATTAATCCTTAAATATACCTAAATTATTTTTCCACACAGACGAAGCGTCTGGCTTCAGCATTGACTGGTCTTATGCAGTACTGAATGCGAAATATTCGTACTGTGTGGAGCTACGAGATACGGGCAAGTATGGGTTTCTCTTACCAGAGGATCAAATTATTCCAACAGGCGAGGAATGCTACGCTGCCGTTAAAGTTGTCGGCAAGTGGGTTGTAAATGAAGCGGATAATGCAGAAGAAATAGATAACCATATAAGGGGTTAATGAACAAACTAGATAATAATAGAATTTCGTTGTGCAAATGATTTCTTGAAAATTGTTTAATCCTCTTTATTTCATGATGCATCGTTTGATGTTCAGTACCATCCCCATGTTGGTATCATTCTAACATTTTGATACGATAGCTTAATTTACGCCCTTTTGTTGAAATTAATCCGACATCCGATGAAAACGTATTTTCTGTGCAGCTCACACGCTGACCTTTGAGTTGGTGTATTATTGTTATCATATCAAAACAACGGATCAAATATACACAACATTTTCGAATTTACGAATTTATCATTTAATTCAAACATATAAATAATAGTAAACTAAAAACATACAATTCTCAACATTCCGGATAACTTTTGTTCAAAAGCATTTTTGACTTCACTTGTTTCTTTTATTCTATTTTATTCTAGTCCTTAAAGGGGGATGGCCCGATTTAAGTAGATGAAGTTTTCATCTTGATAGAATGGACTTAACCCCAAAACTCCATCTGTAAATTTTCGCGCCGATATTTCAATCCGTTTTGATGTGAGACCTAAAAACGTGATTTTGTAAGCCCCATAGAGTGCTGTGTAAAATTAATATTGGTCGACCAAAATGAGGCATATTTTCGCTCATAACTTCCAAACTAAACATTCTTTAGCCCTAAGATTTCACAGGGGAAATGAGAAAAATAGTAGCTTTCTTCTGATACCAAAATTTTGACCACTTCCGGTAAAATTTGGGGTCCCTGGGGACGAGGCTATTAGCGATCGGGCCATGGACCTTTAAAGTGGCGTCAACTTAAGTTTTGAGGCCCCCAAGTATTTGGAATACTTAATTTCCCTTTTGCAGCTAACAGCGAGTTGAAGTTATAAATTAGCACATAAAATAGTATAAATTAATGTAAGTAACATATTAAGTAACATAAGTAACATAATATGAAAGTATACCTGGTTTGTGTGCATATCTGGTGTGTGTGGAATGTTGGAAGGATGGAGAAGCTTTCAGAATATTGTTCAACTGAGCGGATTGTACTAGAATGTGTATCACTGATCTCTTGATGGTGCATTGCTGCATGCACATACCGTCAGTGGGAAGTGCTTTGTGTACATAACTCGATACAGAAGCAATTGGAAGTAACGTAAATTTCTAGAAAACTCAAGACTTGTGATGTAATGTGCTATTTTTAGCATACAACTCATACACAATGCTAGAACCCTCTGGAGTTGTGTAATAGGCCATAAGCATCTGAGAAGGGAGTATTTAACATCATTGCTCCAAGTAGATGAGAGGCATCTCTTAACAGTGACAGTAATTTGTTATTAGTACACACTGTCTTCATAGTGGGCGTGAAGTGTCATCATATTCTCAGCTCAAATAGTTGTCGTCCGATTGTGTAGCCGTCTTCGATTTTGTATTTCGTGGCCTCTGAGTTATCCAAGGATAAACAAGCTACAGCACTTTCGGACTTTATATTTAGTCGATCTCCGAACTTCATGAGTCATAAGGAGATGGTTTTCTTCAGTAAGGACAAGTCGTCCGTGGACACATCCCAAAATTGGAAATTAAAGTTTTACGCTGGAATATTCGCTAGGGCTTTTTGTAACTGCATCTTTGTTGTAATTTTGCTGCAGCCCGAGTCGCGACACACACACAAACCAGTTGTAAGTTTACTGTAGATTATAAATAGCCTTAATTTTATTATAACTGGTTAAATTGATCATTTTTGATACCTGATCATCGTTTTGATGTAATTGATTTGAACACACGATCGAATTAAATATTTTGTTATTGAATTTAAAGTTTACAGTGTATTGTATATTTACTCAGTAGTTTGAGCCCGGAGTTTATAGGTGGTTTTAGCCTTGGTCAAGTTGACCGTAACACAACTTATGTTAAACCAAACACACAATAGCAAACAATAGCATACGCGAAGTCATCATCACGTTATGCATCAAAACTTGCTTTAAAAGACTCGTCTTTTGAAACTGAAGTGTGTTGTATGAAAACATGACTTGTGTTTGAGTGTCTTACATAGAGACATGACATTTGGACATGTCTTGCATTGAGGCGTGACTCTGTGTCTAACTACTGCTGAATATGCCGCCCCAGCATGGTGCAACAGCCCTCACACAAAGAAGCTGGACACAGTACTCAACGAGACCTTGAGAACGATCACTGGCTGCCTCCGTCCTACTCCATCTGAATTCCTACCAGTGCTTTCAGGTATTGCACCTGCAGTACTTCGGAGAGAACACCACGCGCAAAAACTAGTGAATAAGGCCCTGCTGGACAACAAGCACCTGCTGCATAACACTGTCAAAGAATCACACCAACTCGGTAGACAGAGACTGCGCTCTCGCCGACCTTTCTGCCGACACGCTGCTAAAGTCTCCAGTTCCCCTTTCAACATCTTACAGACATGGAATACTGCCTGGCTAGATACCCCAAGACCAGATCAACTCTCTATTACACCTAAGACAGAACTACCACCTGGCAGCAATCTCCCACGCAAGGAATGGGTCACCTTAAACCGGATTCACACAGGAGTCGGTCGCTTCAATAGCAATATGCACCGATGGGGGCTGCGGCCATCGCCAGCCTGCCAATGTGGTTCTCCATCACAAACTGCGGATCACATTCTCAATGAGTGCCCTACCTTTCGTCCACCGGTGGACACAGATTTCTCAAACCCCAACCAAACAACAGTGAGTTGGTTCCAACGCTTACAACATATTTAGCTGCTGCCTCATACGCAAGAAGAAGAAAAGTCTTACTAGAGACGTCTCTCAAAACTGGCTTTGCATGATGTGTTTATTGCCAATACACCATGATAAGCGTGTTTTCAGGAGCCGCTAAAGGCTTTGACGGAGGATGCTTCTCTGATGTTAAAGAGACACTGGCACATTTGAAAAATAGTGCGCCCTCTATATTTTTCACAATTTATATTTTTGCATGGTTATAAAGTTTTTATATACATTAGCCCTCACCTGAAATTATTAAGCCCAAATCAGCGCTCTTATGAGTAAACAGAACGATTTGATAATCGCCAGCGACATTAATTCAGCAGAAGACCCGGAAATAGCGTGTAACACAAGAAAACACACGCTAGAGTTGATTCTCACGGCATGCACCTTTTTGACCGGTCTATGACCTTTGTGGTTTTAATATCAATAAGCATGAGTCTCTAATATTCATGTAATAGATACATTTGTTGATTAAAGTTAAGGCAAACATAAAAGTTAGCCTACAAACTCCCTGGATTTCTTTAGCTTCTTATTAATGTCCCTATCTGTTTTGGGGTATATTATTTTTATGGGTAAAATATATCTCTATTTTTCCAATGGCCTAGACTATCATTTGCGAGCAAATTTAAGAAATTCATATTTTCTGAAAATGTGCCAGTGCTGCTTTAACGGGAAGCTTGTTCCAGAGCTTGGGATAAAGTGATATTTGAATGAACTGTCACCAAATCTGCGAGGTATAATGGAGTCACGTAATATCAGAGTATGACCTTCGCCTAGTGATCAAAATTACTGTCCAACGTACCAGTATCTTAAAAAAAGAATCCTCAAAGCGCCCTCTATATCACGAAGACCATACAAATTAATACTCATTTGAAAAGTGCATTTCGTTAGGTTTCCGAAACCTAACAAATTTCCAAAAGGACATATATTGACCGAGTTATGGCCGATTGAAAATTTGTACCACTTTTTTTTTCATTTTATCCACGGCTTGTTACTGTTTTAGCTGTCTTTAGACAATACATATTCTCCAAGCAAGTTCTTTTATTTAAGGTTTCTTTTGTTTTTGCGACAAAGGTCAGTTCTGATATTGAAAGGTTAGTTTCAATATTAGAAATTGTGGGGAGTGATAAAAAGTTGTGACGAACTCTGGTCACGATCACGTGCGAACACCAAACGCGCAGCTTTAATTCGCACCATACATGTATATAGGCCATGGTACATGATACAATGTTGGCCTTTTAATTAAATATTCGTGCTCCAGAGCTGGGGATTACTTATTTCCTTCACTAAAATTAAAACAATATTATTTTAACCAGGAAAAGCTTTGTCCCCACATGAAAGGGGTGCACATTATTTTAAAAAATGAATAAAATGTCAACTGAATTTATTTCTAGAATATCAGTGACCAATGGATAGACATAACCACAACATGCTCAAGCGAACAATGGGGCTACTCAATAATCGGCCCGGAACACACTTCACATTCTTTTACATCTGGTCCATTGTTATTGTGCATGCAGTTGAACAGATTTCGAATGATATGTCCTTGCTGCATTGGCGGAGTTCTTTCCTCGTTCTCGATAAAAGAAATCGTGAGATTCTACTGTGTGTTTCATTAACTTTGACCATATCGTCATGAGTCTTCCAAACAGGCCAATCGACCATTTTGGCGAAATTGAGTTTTTTGCATATTATATACTATATCACAAGCTCTTTTCATATACCAAATATTGAGCAAAAATAACATTCCAATTTTTAGATATAATAGATTTTCACTTTGGGGAATCATACCCAAATGCCAAATGAAAGTCTTCCAAACAGGCCAATCTGCATTCGCCTGTTTGCTGTATCTGAAAACCACCGCACGGCTGCTTATTAAGTGAGCTATCGATCAATGGGATACTACGAGATTCATCTCCTGGCTTGATCAAGGGGGGGGGCTATAGAAGTCTGGTCAAAGTTTATATTAATACAATGTATGTAGCTGTATCTGAGACGATTTTGCCACACTCAAAAATATTATAAACTTTCCCAGTATTTTACTGACAGCAATTCTGCCGAATAATTACTGTGAAAATCACAGTATACTGTAAAAACTGATTCAATCAAAACACTGAAAAATATATATTTGGCGAGTTATTACAGAGATTGTGAATGTGTAGAGAATAAAACAAACACTGACGAACATCCTAACTTAGTAGGCCTATCCACAAATGTCAACCAAAATGTTACGGTGCATATACTGTAAAATTCAGTTAATTTTGGTAAAACATATGCATTAAAATGTAAAATATAAAGTGAATTTGAATGGAAACTATAAAAGCTGTGTGGTTTATGGGATTTTGTTGGCAGAATTGCTCCCAATATTTTCCTATAAGATTTACAGTATTTTTCCTGTAAATAACTTATAATTGAGAATCCATAATAGTGTATTTCGCGGTTCTCGGCTTTCGCGCTCGCTATATTCAAAGAATATAAGCTGTGGGCCGCTCCATGACCTTTGACCTTGGCACATGACCTTTGACCTCATCAACATATGAGGGATCCCATGGTGCACCTATGACAGAAGTTTGGTTCCAATTGAACTTCAACTTTTCAATTGAGGTCATTTTAAAAAAAAACTTAACATTTTAGTGACACACACATCCACACATACATCCACACATACATCCACACATAAACACGCACAACGGATTGCTAAGTGGTCCTCCAGCTATAGCTGGCGGCCCACAACAATGTTGATATAATTCAAAGTTCAAATACGAGCCTCTCTGATAAATTGAGTCGAAATAGGCCTCGAAAATGTTTTTTACTGTGAAGCGCACGTTATTTCGTAAATACAAGATGCGTGTTAGTAGTGGTATAAACAAAATATGCATTTTAGCTGCATGTGTTCTTTACCAGACGTAGATTGTAAGATGTCTAAGCGACGATCCGGGCGATGAGCACGACAAAGAGGAGCCTACGTTTATCAGTTTTGAATCGTGCCAGTTGAATTTATTTATTATTTTTTATTGTTTTTAGACATAATAGTTAAAGGATCTTTTATTTTGTAATGATGCAACTATACGTTTCATGAGAATAATTTCACAAAATACCCTTATTTCATTTGAGAAGTGATAACACAAACATACATGTATTAAGTTACAGTAAATTGTGCAAAAATAGTAACATTTACTCAGTTTACACCTGTTGCTGCAAATTAATTGATTGTTGAAGTTGTAATAAAGTAAAAGATTCAAATCAGCTAAGTTGGTAATTCAAAGTTATAACAACAAGATAATTTTAACCAGAAAGGACATAAACAATCACTAATGTAGTAGCCTATTTTCACGTCAATTTTTTTTTTATAGATAGTTCAAAAACATTTGTTGAACCCTTCACGTTTGTATGATGATTGTCCATTTAATTTACAATATGAATTTGAAAGGAAAATACTGATAATAACTACATTCAATGTTCTTATATAGTCCCTTTATGGTAGCATAGTATCGTGGTTATTAGGTATTTGGGTTCATATCTGAGGGTCCCAGGTTTGATTCCTAGTTATAGTAGATAGGCCTTACCTGTTTAAAAAATTACTGACATGATTAATTTACATCCAAATTAACCCTGTCTACCCGAGCCATTTTTTTAAACAAAAACTCCCGAAGGGGGGGGGTGGTTACCCACCCCCTGGATTTCCGTTACTGAACATCCGATTCCTTAAAAATTTGGTACCAATGGATAAGATTAGCGTTTCTTATGTCTTTAAAATTGATAAGTTATCTGTGTTATAAATAAAGCACAATAATAGTAATATGCTTTTGAGTACATGTAGATAAATATCACTCAAATTTTCATCATCTCAATTAAAGTTACATGATTAATGGTACTTAAAAGATTACTCATTGAACTTATTCAATAAAAATTGAATGAAACCCGATTACGCTTATTGGGTAGATACAGGAAATTATTTACCTTCATCCAAGAACGAAAGATGTTTACTAAAAAATCGAATTCTGCATTTCAAGAAATACCACTTTGAAATCAGAAATGTGGCAATTTGAATTGAAATTCAACGTCAGAAGTCTGGTCGGCGAACTGCCATCTTAAACCTCAAAATTAGTTACTTTTTTGCACTCATAGCAAAGTTTTTCAAACAACAGAACAGTATAAGAGCAACTCTGAAGGAGTGATATGACTCCAAAGGTGAAACTATTTTAGACATGATCTGTTTGATGACAAAAATTAAATAATCCAGGGGAATATCAATTTCATTTAAAATTGTTCTGATATACACTACGAAGTCGTTTATTTTACGAGTTTAGATACGTCATTTGAAACTAATTGCTAATATATCTTCCTATGTGGTTTTCGGTAAATGAAAGTGCGTAAGCGTAACATGGAATATTGTATTTATTTCAGTGACAGTTGGAACCACTGAAATTTAATAAACAAAAGTAAATGATCCATATGATTAAAGCGTGTTTTAGTTTTATATTGTACTGAAATAACAGTATTCATTTATAAAAACACGTGTTTGTAGTGTCGATCATTAGAATTAAAGTGATTTTGCGTCCGAACGCCTCGTAATTTAATACAAATCTAAATGATTGATAGTAAAGATAAAGCTTTATTCTGATAAACTATTCTCTTTGATTCCTTTACTCAAAAAGTATCAAATATACATCGTCAAGCATAAAAGATAAATCACAACTTCTACCACTTAACGTTTATGAAGTATTATGTCCATAATTGCAAAACCCCGTGTTTCAAACGCTAGACATACGCTGGATGTCCTTACAATTTGGAAATACAGCAAAATACTGTAAGTTTATGTCCAAGTTACCGGGTTATTAAAACGACTACAACTGGAGCTTTTATTCGATTTTTTTCGAGAATCACATTATATACACAATTTAGGAATTTTCAATTATACGATAAGTACTAAAAGTTTACCAGAAAAATGCTAAAATTTTACAAGAATAATTCTGGCAGCAATTCTTCCAACAAAACCCCGTAAAATCCATCTTTTACAGGTTTTCCATTCAAATTAACTGTAATTTATAAATTACGTATATAGCTGATTGTAGTATATTTTAAATTGAGTATTAAAATATTTGAATTAATCAATTTCTAATACAAATAAAAAATTTTTTTTAATTATTCCTTTTTATCTATTTCACTGGCAACATTATTTTGCCTGTAACTAATAAAATGACACCTTAGAAAACGCTACAAAAGCATAGTCTATCTTATAGCCGCCTCCGCAGGACAAATTTTCAAACAAGTTGTGTTTTGACTACCAACCGCCTGATGCGATCGATGGACTCTTTTGAGTACGCCAAAGAGCTCAATGTGGATTCGTCTCTTGAATAGAAACAGAGGACGTTTTTTAGTTTTGCAAAGACCAATCACTTTGTAATTAAATTGACAAGGAAAAACAAAGGATACTTGAATGGAAAGCGTGCTCAAAATGAAGACATTTCAATGTCCATAATGTCCACATAAAAGTCATTTTCCTAAATGTTTTCAAATTTAGATATGAAAGTTTCATAATCTCGAAACTTCAATCCGATATTCGAAATGGGACTTTGGTCGTTGGACTGTTTGGAAGTTCGTGACGATTGATTAATAATTTTTTCGAAAAGAAAAATGTAATGGGACAAAAATTCATGAAAGAACAGCCATGGCAAGGGCTGACATAATTTCTCCATAACCTAAATCAGCAAGATATTGTCTTTAAAAACTGAAAAACCATATTTCTATCATGTACCAAGAAAAGGAATGGATTCAGCGACCTACATTTTAAAAATTCATGAGCGAGGTTGAGTAGTGCTTTAAGTTCTGAACATATACTAGAGTCAAACCACATACGGGAAGTTCATAACACCTATATAGCTTGAAATTTTTCAACAGGTGGGGCAGTAAACAATGACCTGCAAGTGTACCTATTGGTCACTGAATTCTGGAAGTAAATTGATTGTTGACCATTTTATTCATTTTACTAATATGTGAACTCTTTCTTTTGGGGTTACAGCTTTTCCTGGTTTAATAATATTTTAAAAATTTTAGTAGGGAAGTAGTGATCCCAGCGCTTGTGTTGTTTGTCGCACAAAAAGCTCGTTAAATCCGAAACGAACGTTTATCATGGACTAATATAGTTCATGATGTTGGCATAGTCTATGCGGGACAGGGCCCGGGGGACCAAGACGTTAACAGGATGTTGCAAGCTCAAAGTGATTAAACCTACGAATACACCATAAGTTACGAATATGAGAATTTACACTCTTACAGATAGCTCCAATCTGATTGGACATACTCATGGTGGAATCAAACATAACCACACGGTTCTTTACACACACAAGTGCGAGAACAGAAGTGTCCCCAAGATCTAACTGTATTGAAGGCAAACTTTTCAAAACAAATGGCGTGTAAAAGACTATCAATTATGTCTTATTTTGATTCATCTTAGCATGTTTTAAGACAACAAGGTGTTTTAATTAAAATTATATAGCTTGGAAGTTTTCAAAGAGCACGCTCACAATCACCTGGAGTGTTTGGATCTAACTCACAAAAAAGCTGAGTATCATCGGCGTAAGAGTGAAAGGTAACATTAAAATTCCTAGTAATGTCAACTACTGGATAGGTATACATATGAAAGCTTGCGGGCCAACAATGGAGCCCCGAAGGACAGAGTAGTTGAAGATAAGCTGCTTTGCTGCAGAGTAGTTGCAGATAAACTGCTACATTTCATTGTTAACTATTGACGCTTTATGAATGAGGTAATAGGCACCAAATTACCACTTGAAAACAAAAATGGAATTTCCTGCTATTAATATTTTTCATAATCGCATAGGGTATTATCGAAGGTGTTAAAATATTCCTTGAACGGTTCAAATATGGAAATAATTCTTACAATAGCCTTTTATTTCCAATTTAGTTTTAAATATCATATATATTTCATATTTGGTATGTTTTAAACCAATAAATATACTAGAAAAGTAACTAGTGGTCGTTTAAGATTGTCTTTAATGTATTTCAAATAGAATTTGAAATCAAAAATATTTTGGAGAGCTTATGGGTTGATTTTCGTTGAAATCACTTGATATAATTCACAAGTCAACACCATTTCACAAACTAATCAATTAGCAACATTGTACGCACATAATATACATTGCCCTGTGAGATAGGTTGAATGATAAGTCCTTGACTTCTCGACAAAGTCTTCAATCATAGATTGAATTTAGGCCCAGCTGGCGGCCTGGTGAAGTAGTCTATCCACTCACCTTTCACCAGTGCAGCCCGGGTTCGATTCCATTCGGTGCCCGTAGTATTGAAATTGGTTGCCGATCAATACCCCGTCCTCACAGGTTTTCACCGAGAACTTATGCTCCCGCCTGCATCTAAAATCTGACTTCTTTCACTAACATGACTCAAAATAATTAAAATGTTTGAATCGGGGAGGATAAAATATTTCAACACTGTTAAAACAAGGTGCTAAGAATAAGTACGGCGAATCGTTTCTAGTTCTAAACATTGCCACATGTAGTATTATGTTGCATATAAAAGTGCGGACACTATGAATTATTAAAAATAACACTACGTGCTACTAATAAAAAGAATATGGACCGCTCAGGCTTGTATAATGCCATGAACTTCAACCAATCCGTTGTTAAATTGGATACAATCCCGTACTTCTACTTTTAGTATTACCGTGTTTGTCCCAAAAAAAACGCAACACTTAGTGCAGGCGCCACAAATTTGAACAAAAGCACGTGATAATTTTCTTTGTTTGTAAGAGTTAAGGTTGGACTGTTAGCTAATAATCCTGAAATGTCATAAAGGTAGAGTCAATATTTTTTAAGATATGACCCCAGAAATCAAGTAACTGCAGGACCCATTGAACCAAATGAGTGCTCTTAGCTGCAAACAGGCCACGTTACTTTTGCGCCCGAATCACCCAATATGAAACTGTACCTTACAACAACAACCATTTTCCCTTTTTTTAACGACAGGTGACTGCACAAATATTAACATAAGAATGTTTCCATTGGTAATAATAGCTTAAAACATGAATTTAACACACTTAAAAGATCGAATAGGACTGATGACCAAAAAAACTCTTCGTATTGTCAAAATAAGACTGCATTGGAATAGAGCTAATCATTCATCATTTTGGAGTTATTTAGAAACACAATCTTATAGCTCGTAAAGAGTTAGCTTAACCCAAAATTTAATGACAGAATAAATATCTGATATTGTATTGGTTTGTGTTGAAAACATTAGTTTTACTGTAATAAAAGTTGAGAATGTAACAGTATTTTCAGTAACAAGCAGTGCAGCCCAACGCATTTATCATTTTATGGAATGTGGAGTGGTCTATGACTTAGTCATAGTTTTGGGATAATCTCGAATATTCGAAGGTTCGTTATTCGAAGGTTCGTTATTCCAAGGTTCGATATTCCGAATCTTAAACAAGGGTTTCGCTTTTCCGAATCTTAAAAAGGGTTCGCTATTCCGAAATCTAAAAGGGTTCGTTATTCCGAATCTTAAAAAGGTTCGCAATTCCGGAATCTCAAAAAAGGTTCGTTATTCCGAATATTCAAAAAGGTTCGGTATTCCGAAACCAAAAAAAAAAAAAAATTAGGCGTGGTCGTTATTCGAATTCATAAGAGGTTCGTATTCCGAATTTTTTTTTACATTGGAGCCATGAATAGACGAATAATATGGATACTTTGAAGCAGATGATGGCAAGAAAATAAGCACCATTATTTAAATATTATATATATTAAAAAAAAAAAATTCATAATAATAAATTCAATCGTAGTATAAATTTTGAGTATTTTCTCGAAGTTTGGAGATATTCTCACAAGAATAAGAGTTTTTCGAGCTATCCCAAAGGTTTTGAGATTTTCTTTTAACTGTTGCGAGTCCAAGCTGCCAGCGTAAAACGACGTTTAATGATCATTATTAACAGTGTTTAGTTATTATCTCGAAGTTTTGGTATGTTCTCGAGGTGGAGATGATTTCTTAGAGTTGAGTTTTTTTTTAAGTTTGAGTATTCTCACGTTTGAGCTTATTTCTTTGAAATAGATTATTTTTTTTATTTTTTTTATTTTTTTTATTTTTTTTATTTTTTTTATTTTTTTTATGTTGTTTTGTTATTTTATTAATCTTGAAATTTTAGATATTTTCTGACGGGGGAGATATTTTCTTGAAATTAAAAATCCGAGTTATCTCAAAGAGAGTTATATTTCCAAAGTTCAGTTTTGCTCGAAGGTTTTAAAATATACTCAAAGTTTGAGATTTTATGGAAGTTAGGTTAGGTTTATATTATGGGTGGTTATATATTGTATTTCATTTATTTATAATAAGAAATGTATTTTTGGTGGGTGCTTGTGGGATTATATACAGCGTCAGATACTTTGTTGTAGCGCCTTTATAAGTGAAAAATATTCTTATTTTTTATTAATTTGAATTGGATGTATTATATCGAAGTTTGGTATATTATCTCGAAGTTTGAGCTATGTTTGGCAAAGTTCAGGATGTTCGAGCTTTACCAGGTATATATTTACTGCTGGTACCAATGCAAACTGTGCAAAAATTTAGGGACAAATTGGGCGCGCTCTTCAAAAAAATGCTGTTATATATTGCTGAACAGTAGGCACTAACTGGGAGTTCGAGAAAATTTGTGGGAAAATTTTCCGTGTAGTTAGTGTTAACGAGCAATGACCGTTATTTTACCAGAGTTACGGCACATAACGAAAAATTTGTTGCCGTATTTTAAAAGATGGGGCATTTACGGAAGGGAATTCTTTTCCGGTTAAATGCCGTTAAATTACGATTATTTTTTACAGTGTGTGGCCCTCCTATTTGTAAAAATTCGCTTTAGACGTGTCTTCAAGTTGAATACACGTATACACATTTTCACGGAATTCCCCAACACACCAACCCCATCCCCAACACACCAACCCCCTCCCCAACACACCAACCCCCTTACCAACACTCCATCCCCAATATTTCAACCCCCTCCCCAACACCCCCAACTACCTCCCCAACACCCAACTCGCTTCAAGATAATAACTCAAAGCGGTGAGAATATACTTCGAACATTGATAAAATATCTCAAATTCTGAGATAATATATCAAACTTTGAGATAATATATCAAAATTCGAGAAAATATCTGAAACTTCGAGATAATAACTTAAAGTTTGACATAATAACTCGAAGTTTGACATAATAACTCGAAATTTCGAGAACGTAACCCTTTATTTCGAGAAAATATCCCACACACTCGGGAAAATATCTGAAACTTTAATAAAATATCTCAAAATTCGAGATGATATACCAAAACTTCGAGATAATACCTCAAACATCGAAATATTATCTTGAAACTTCGAGAAAATATTAAGAACTTTGAGAAAATATTAAGAACTTTGAGAAAATATTAAGAACTTCGAGATAATATGTCAAACTTCGAGATAATAACTGAGACTTCTAAATAATAACTCGATCTTTGAGATAATAACTCGGCATTTCGAGATAGTAACTCAATTTTTGAGAAAATATCCCAAACTTGGAGATAATACCTCAAACTTCGAAATATTATCGTGAAACTTCGAGAAAACGTCTCATACTTTGAGAAAATATGTTAAAGGTACGGAATAATAACTGAAAATTTGAAATAATAACGCGATCTTTGAGATAATATCTGGGAATTTAGAGATAATAACTCAATATTTCGAGCAAATATCTCAAACGTAGAGAAAGTATTGGAAACCTCAAGATAATAACTCGAAACGTCATGAAAATATCTCGAAATTTCAAGAAAATATCTCCAAACTTCGAGAAAATACCTCAAACTTTGTGAAAATATTTCAAACTTCGAAAAAATATATCAAACTTCGAGAAAATATATCAGACTTCAAGAAAATATATCAAACTTCGAGGTAACAACTCAAACTTCGAAATATTATCTTGAAACTTCGAGAAAATATCTCGAATTTCGAGAAATATCTGGAACTTAAAGATAATAACTTCAAGCGTTTAGAATATATCTCAAACATTGATAACATATCTCAAATTTTGAGATAATATATCTAACTTTGAGATAATATATCAAAATTCGAGAAAATAACTCGAACATCGAGAAAATATCTTACACTTTGAGAAAATTATGACACTTCTAGAAAATTATGAAACTTCGGGATAATAACTCAAACTTTGAGAAAATATCACAAACTTCATGAAAATATCTCGAAATTTCAAGAAAATATCTCCAAACTTCGAGAAAATACCTCAAAATTACTACTGCAATTGAATTGAAACATATATTTCATCATGTCCATTGTTCCAATGTGAAAAACAAAATTCGGAATAGCGAACCTCTTTTGAAATTCGGAATAACGACCACGGTATTCGGTTTCGGAATATCGAACCCTTTTCGATATTCGGAATAACGAACCTTTTTTAAATTCGGAACAGCGAACCTTTTTTATGATTCGGAATAGCGAACCCTTTTTAAAATTCGGAATATTGAACCCTTTTTAAAATTCGGAATATTGAACCCTTTTTAAGATTCGGAATACCGAACCCTATTTTCGGAATACCGAACCTTTTTCAGGATTCGGAAAAGCGAATGCTAAAAACGTGTGTTCGGAAAAACGAACCTTCGGAATAACGAACCTTCGGAACAATGAACCTTCGGAATAACGAGAAGACCCCATTGAATCCTAGTTATTGTTTCGGATTATAATTATTAAAGATTGGTCCTGAGCCATTATGAAGTGTTCAGTCGGGTTGCTCTTTTCAGAAGTGACTGAGTTACAATACATTTACCAACAGCGAGATCAGCAAGTCTCAATTTCAGTAAACTAAGACTGTCACACTGCTAAAAAATTTCTTAAAAACATCGTTTTAACTGGCAGCTGGGATCACAACAGTTAAAACGACGTTTTTTTCACAGTTATTTCCATGTTGCGAGTCCCAACTGACAGTTAAAACAACGTTTTTTACAATCATTTTTAGCATGTGCAGATATATAGGCCTATTACTTTCTCACCTTTCGGTTGCACAAAATCGGTTTGGCTAGTTAAGATAGATATCATTTTCTTCTCGATGACCAATACATAAGAGGTATGATCATGCTGGAGTTTTTCTTGTTACTGAGCGTTTGTCATAGTATGCTAGTTATTCAAGTCTGACCACTCCCTCTTGATTGAGCAAATGCTTAACTCAGCCAT
>JAMKCH010020920.1:0-45418 GCA_023653785.1 Ophioderma brevispina | reverse complement strand
AAGACGCGCTTAAAACTTACTGAAAACACTTCTGACGCTTAACTCAAGCATGTGGTTGTTTAGTAATTCCCCCAACAGGAGTATCCTTTACATCAGCAACATAATCAAAACAATAACAATAAAATGTCCTTTGAATCGTTAAGTTGCCTCAACTAATGCCCGATTTGTTGATGTTAAAAATTAGCACTCCGCTATACGGAGAGCAAAGTTCAAGTCACACGAGGTCTCCTGTGCCTGAAAAAGCAAGGGCCCATCGATATGTTTCCACTCGCAGTGAGCGATTGTCTTTCGCCAAAATCGGATATGGACCCAAGATCAACGTGTTACGAATACTCACACGAAGATAATCGCTCCTACGACGGGAGACTAACTTATACCTTGACCCCGGTTGATCCCTGTTTGACCCCAAAACAGCATCAACTTTACAGTGGTTTTTAAAAAAAAAAAACAACCGTAGAGTTGATGTAAACGTTTTGAAAGATAATTCTCAGCAAAAGTGAGAACAAGAGCATGTAAATGTAGAGGTATTTGAAATGGTCATCTCTTCTAGGGGAAAAGTCGGGTAATCCCAAATGAGGGGTAATCCCGAACGCAGCGATTTTTCGCTATATTGCGAAGGAGGGAGACCCGTGTTACCACCCTATGGGGTTAGCTGCCTTTGGACTTAATTCATATGTAATAAACTGACCAATATGGAAATCTCGCACATTCTCGCGAGAATTACAAAAAACACTTTAGTGAAAAGAATATTAGAAACAATATTTCTGGATGATCTCATCATCTTACAAGAAGGAGGAGGAAAGGGGTTTAATAGTTAATAGGACTATAGGTTCCTTCACAATTAAATCTTGTAAACAGGGGCACGACCATGACAAAGTTTATGAAAGGAACGAGAGTACAAACTTCGCAGCTGGTGGGGTATCCCAAACGACCGTTTCCATGGCAACCCGTATAGGTGTGTCCATCTCATTCTACATAAATTGAAACTCTGCATCGAGCTTTTCAGTATACCATTATTATCAAACTTTATGTTGTAATTAAGAAAGATTGCATTTTTTCTCCCCAAAGTGTCTGCCATTTGAAAAAAAAAACACGTTCGGCATTAGCCGTGAGGTGTAGGGTAATCCGACGACGCCATTTTTTTTCTTTTGTTAAAACTTCTTTTCTAACAGGTTTGAGTTAAGAGCAAAACATTGTGTACAGTTAGAGTTTTTGCTTACACTTTTTATTGATATGGTTATCTTTACAAAACCATGTTTTACCATTGGGACTTATGGCTTCAATCGAAGGTGTTCGGCATTATCCGACTTGACCCCTAGTCTGAAGTCAAACTGTACTCCGTTGCAGGACCTGAAATTGTCATGTTGAATGACATATTGTTGAAAGACATGAATATAAGGTTGGTGATCGCAGGACTACCCAAAACCCCATCTGTAAAGTTTTGCACCGATATTTAACCTAGTGTTTTATAAAGGAGAGCTAAAAAACGGGATTAGTAGAGCGTACTGTGTAAAATTAAATTATTGTCGACCAAAATGGGGCATATTTCGCTCATAACATCCAAACCAAACATCTTTTAGCCCTAAGATTTAGTTCGAGGTTATCTATAACTGGACACTCCATATGATATTGGGAGTCGTTCTGCCCGGGCTACGTCCAGGCTATGACGTGTTCAAGCTATAAAGATTTCACAGGGCAAATATGAGGAAAGAAAAAATAGTAGCTTTCTTCTGATACCAACAATTTGTGACCACTTCCGGTTAAAATAAAGGGATGTCACTGAATGCTTGGGGATGAGCTCACGTCATAGCGATCGGGACTAGTAAAAGGAATTCTACCGTGATGAAACGTTTTAATTGGGCGTCGTACTCGTCTCACGGTAGAGCCTTCCGTATTACATACGGTAGCATTGCAAGTGTGGTAAAATGAAAGGCTACGACGCAAAAAGGTTTCGCAAATATTCGCCGTTTTTAGGAGCTAATAAAAATTGTTTAATATAATCCTCGCTCGTAAACAAGGCACACAATTACCTCAGAAGGTCTTTTATCATAATAGATGCTATTTAAAGTCATTCATGATGGAATGACCACCATGCCAGCAGGCGAGGGCAGGATTCAAAATCTAAACTCACAAAGTTGTGGACCGTCACTCATTCTTAAATGGCGGGAACGAATCCCCACTTCTCTTGTTTTTTTATGGAAAATCACCAAATTTGTGTTTTGGGATATAGAATCCCAAAGACAATGGGAAAAAGAAAGTTCTAACTTTGATAAATTATGTTACCATGTTATGATAACTAGATGTTTGGGAAAAATAAAAGCGCATTTTTGTAAATGACCCCCGTTTGTGCAAAATAAGCCTATAAATACATGTTTCTACAGCAAGGCATTGACACGGCCCGGTCACACAAATTTGAACAATTGGCAACGTACAGTTGTCAATAACACTCAGCCAAATTTTTTGAAAGACAGAATGAGTGACCCCTCCATTTTTTAAGTTAAATAATTATCTTTGGCAATGTGCAAACAATTTGAGTTAGAAATTCCAATCCAAAATTCTTGGTTAAACCTAATAATGATTAATCTGAGATACAAATTCAGGGGAAATCCTTCAAATATAATTGTATAGTTCCACCACTGAGGACGACAGCGGGGCAATTTCTAGGCCATTACTCACATCTGTGAAGCAAATGGTAGATGTATATTTTGTTTTTTCTAAGCCTTTTTTGCAATCACTGTTGTGATTTTGTATATAACGGACGTTTAGCAACAAAACTTGGGTGAGATTAATGTTTATTCTGCGTTGTATTGTGAATTCAGTAAATTCGCTGCTACACGTTTTTTTTTAAGTACAATCTTCTGACCAAAACCTAAAATAGAGCGGGCCATAACGAAAAGTCGACATTCCGATTAAAGAATGCGTCTGGTTGCTGTTATATTTAGGGTTGCATTGGGAACTAGATCGGACCAGGGCACTTTTAATTAAATCTTACCAATATCATTTGAATTGGTCATAAATTTTATTTTTTTCTGATCGTTCCTGGCTATGGCCTATGCCATGGATGGTCCATAAACTTTGTCATGTCCGTTTATTCATATAAAACAAACAAATTCAGAAATATCCCTTACAGTGAGTCATTATTCAGCTCCAACGGTTTGAATATAGAAAATATCAATAACATTCTGACATTACAACATGAACCAATTGAACAATCACCATTCATAAAAAAATCCGAATTTTTCGTCAAAATTTCGCTTTTACGTGTTCTTGGCCGCCCTCCCCGTTCCCTAGTCCATAAGCATAAACCAATGAGCACACTTCTAGTCTCACAGTCACAGACTCTACCATTCACACACAAGTCACACAGACAGATGCGATCTGTTACACCCACCCACCTCGTTAGCGTGTTTGAGAAAAATTTGCCCCCAGTTGTCGGCCATAATTACAGAAATAAAGTCAGATCGCGATAACTTGAAGTATAGCTTGGATTCAAGATATTGTAGAGGGTATACATCCAAGTTTCATCGTATAGACTACGAATTCTTTACACTGTCAATGTCATCATTTCTAGTCAAAAAATTCAGTCCCATGTAGGGCAGGCCATCCTTGAATGGCATTGCCAAAAGAAATATAATAAACATTTTTCAAAATAATATATATTTCGTGATAAAATCATAAAATTTATCACATATTTTAGTCTTTTATAATTTTATTCGATCCTCCAAAGGAAAGGGAAAACATGTTCTGCGTGTTTCATGGCGGGGATTTATTTGATTTGATTAAATTGGGGAACAATTTCCTGCTGACCTTTTTATACAAGCAAACGTTGATTACTAATCTTTGGGGGTGACATCCTATTTTTTTATTATTATTGATTATTTTTTATTTTGTGCTTTGTAGTGGGTGTCTCGGTTGTGTTTCGGATCTAGCTCAATGTTTCGGCCCGGGGTCTTCGCCTCGGACTGTTTGCAAAGAGGAATTTCAATATAGCAGATATCCTTTTTAAAAATCTGAATTTTTGCTCTGATGTAAAGCTTTCCATAAAAAAATATCCCTACTAAAAGAATTAAGAAGAACTTTTTGGTACAAGAATTGGGGAAAATGGGAAATTTATAATTTGTCCCTTGTTTTACATTGAATAAACAAATCAAAATCACCGTTGTTTCAAAGTTACGACATTCTAGTAGCGAAATACACGGAAGAGGATCTATGAGTATCTAAGTCGAAAATATTCGATTGGATTCTCTTGACGTTTTTGAAGATTGGAATCATGTTCATTGAAACAAAGTTGAGGTCCTTTTATTTAAATTGTTCACAGAGCTCTGGTGGTGGGGGGGGGGGGTAAGTGGGGTGGTAAGTGGGGGGACCACTTAAGCCTAAATTGGGTTCGAATACAAAGACATGGTAGTTTTTCTGAAAAAACAATTTACTTTAACCCTCGTCTACCGGAGCCATTTTTGCTAACAAACTCCCGAAGGGGTGGTTACTACCCCCCCCCCCGTGATTTTTCGTACTGAACATCCGATTCCTGTGAACGTGGTACCAAATGATACTTAGAGTTTCTTCTTTCCATTAGTCCAAAATAAGTACCACAAATCCCCATTATGACGTCATATGACCTCATATTGAGGAAAGTCAGGAAAACTACTAACTAATACGATATAGCGACTCCAAACACCTTATTTTTATAGCACAACATGATCTATTATATATAAACATAACCTCAAATAGAGTAAAAAAACCGCATGAAAATCTGATTAGCCTAACCTTTTTGGCGAAAATTGGAATTTTCCTATGTGGGCTATGGGGAAATTGATAGTTTTGCTTACATGCGCACTTGTAGGACATCATTCTGACGTAATGTAGGCATGTTGGTACTCATTTTGGTATCCAATGTAAAGAGGAGGACCATAGCTATTGGTACTAAAATCAATTGTCGTGATTTCTGTGTGTGCTTAGGCATGTTCGGTAATTCTATAAAAACGGGGGAGGGGTGGTTTGGGGTTGGTTGCCCCAATCCATCACTTTGGGATCACCCTATATCTCTGACATGTAACCCGGTGGATGTGTGTTTGGTGAAAAGGAGCAGAACATGTTAATTGACAAAGTACATTAAAGAAATATTGGCACATTTTTTGAAGAGCGCCCCCAATTTTCAAAAATTTGATTTTGTGCACAGTTACGTTGGTAATGTTCAGGAAACTTCTAACTGCGAACGAGATGCTAAAAAATGGTATTTATCCAAAATAAGCGATTTTGTAATTAGAATGGGATTCCAGATTGGATTAACGGCAGAGCTGGAAAATGCACGTTTATGTCAGTCCATGGTGAAATGGCCCAGGCCACTCTCGAGAAATAACCTTCTAACGTGACGTGCCCGACAACTATTTAAAAACAAATAATGGATGGCGTAGACACGTACATTGCGCTATCCCGGCTATTTCACCTTGGTAAGGACGTTTCCAGCAGCCCGGTTTGAATTATTATGGGGATCCCCTGATAATAATTTATTTGGTACCCAAAAATCCTTCGCCTTCCTGTCGACACATAGAAATTTTCGAGCTTAAACATTCAACAGGTACAGTTTACTAACCAGTTAACCAATGCAAAACCGTGTAAAAATCTCCAAATTTTTGAAAATCTGGGGCGCCCACCCTTCAAAAAAATGTGAGAAGAATAAAAACAGGATAAGGCGGTACGGGCGTTGCCGGCTGGGCGGGAGTAATCCACCCGCACCCCACACTTCGTAAGACGAGGGTAATATCAATGGGGGTCATGGAGGAAGTTGTGTAAATACTCTTGTTTTTGTCCCCACATGCTATTAATTAGAAAAACGTGTTAATTAGAAAAACCTGTCCCAGTTACTCCATTTATATTCCCACATGGGGTTACCCCCCTAGTGGGAACGTATCCTCATCTGTTAGGGTAAGGGGCCAGGAAAACACAGAGCTCTCGGGGAGTTAAGGCCCCCTCCCCCACTTACCTCCCGCCATTCTTAGTTCAACCCCTGCGGTGTATAAAGAACCCTCCCAAGAATAGATACTTGAACAGGACCCCTCTCTTACCTGTTAATAATTGGAAGTTGTTTCCAGAATACTTTATATGACACTACTATAACCCAAAATAGATATTTATTTTTCGATCATATTTTCAAGTACTTCGAATAACATGCCAAAAAATCTTCACATTCTATATCAGTTTAATGAACAGAAATTGCCTAGTTTATCGTTGTATGGCTATTAAAATTTATATTTTCACGAAAATATGCATTTTATAATTTTGAGGTCAATAATGACTTACAGTCTTATTAATTTATATTTTTTCAAAAATATACACAAAAGGAAAAATTAGTACCTACTTAGCTAAGGCCCAGTGGCCTCACGACCCCTAAACGAACTTCAGGTGGGGGCGGGTAATAAGGGACTTTAGCAGTATACCTTTAAATTAGATTCATTGGCATATTACATGGCAGAATTTTGTCAGTTATAATTGTTTGCAACGTGCGTGATAATAAGCATCATTGTTATCATTAAATGTAATAACTTAAACTTGTCCTAGCTTTTCAAGCACAAAAATATTTGCCTATTTAACATGGAAAAACCCTTTGTAATAAGAATAATTCGCAAATTTTAGCACTAAATGCGGTCAGTTTGACTTGCCCTTTTAAGCACTTTCAATATCGAAGCAATCCATTTTGAGTTTGAATTTTGAAAGTAAGCAGAAATCATTTGCATAGATGATTTTGTTGACACACCGTTCATGTTGCCAGTTTTTTTCTTAGTGAAGAAATTATGTAGTTTGCGGTCCCCACCTTACACAGAAGCGGATTCCCCCCAAATTGTTTACTCTGAATGGGTTTCCTCAGAAACTATTTTACATTGATTGTAGACAAGGTCTATACAATATTGTGGATAGAAAACTCTTGTTTGTCATATCAATAATGTAAATGTTTGTCTTTGACCTTTTCTAAATTTGTGACAAGGTTAACATTTTTTAAAAGAAAGAGGCCGGTCCCTTTAATAAGCAGCACGCATCTGGAGCGCAGAAACGAGTCAAAGCCAAGAGGTACAAGGGGGCGGGGAGTGAAACTTTGACATGTGAAGATTTTGGACGTGATAACTCAGATAACCATTACTCTGGACCTGGTAGTAGCATAACATATATCTTTTTTTAATCTTTGTAACAAGAAGAACAATTCGGTTACATTTTTTACAGCAATCCAAGCATTTCATTTTTTAACCCATGTAAGCTCCCTGTTATATGAATTTTCCCCTCTGGTCTCAAATTGTTATCAGGAATGCAACAAAAGTAGTGACAACTCTATGTGTATTGTTTATCGAGATAAATGACGACGAAGGTTCATCCCCAGTGGCCTTTATTGATATCCGAATTTTAAAAAACTATGTTAGACGGTGCGAAATGTTTTTGTTGCAGTCTTTGAGGAAAGATGCCCAATTTTAGCCCATTTTTAGAAGACATCGGAGAATATGTAAGATTAACCGTTGTGAGGACCTTTGATATCTAACGATTTTGTCTTATATTCATAACCATAAGTTGGAAGTAGTACAATCCATACCTTTTTTTTAATCATGTAACAAGACAAACGCTTTGAGGTTATCTTTTTACAGTTATAATTGCATTTTTCATTGAAACCGGTATTATGAATTTCGCGGTGCAAAGACTTGAAGTTATGGATTTCAGCCCCCACTTTCACGATGGCACCCCAGCTTAAATTGGTTTCATTATACAGAGTTAGTGCGTATATTGGAATTGTCTACTTTGGCAAATCCAAAAATGGGCCGACAGAAGACAGTAAGTGTGCAGTATGGGGGTGGGTACTGCCTTTTGCATTGTGAAAAAAAAATTGGACTTCTGTTAACGGTTTTGGTTAGAGGAAGCGGTTGTTTGTTTGGAGCTATAAAATGGATATGTTATGTGTTGAAAGTTTTCTCCAGGGCCGAAAGCTTGTGTTGTTTTTTGTGAAGGAAAAGGTGGAATTTGGACGCGATTTGTGAGGCAAGTAGTTTCAAGAAATGAAGAAGTACATCCAGAGACTTGGCAATGTGGAATATTCCATGTTCCTTAAATGGGGAGTGGATCATATTGGAGAAGAAAAAAATATAATAGTGTGCTCGGAGATGAGAGTGGGAATAAAAGATTAAACCTATTGCGGAATTGAAGGCATTTGGGGATGATTTTATAACATATCAGAACATTTTGATGTATTGCGAAGAAGAAATAAGAGTTTTTTTTTAATTGGACAGAATGTTACCTTTTTTGTATAAGATGGTTTTAACTTGCATTGTGGACCAAGAATGTTGAAGAACAATGACAACAAATCCAATACCCCATAAACATTGTGTACAAAAATTATCCAAACTAATGCTGGAAAATAGTGTGTAACATCACCTTTATACATGCGTCTGAGGTCTCAATCGATTGTGTTAGGGGCTATGGTGAAATAGATTAAATATTCTTAATCTCATAAAGATTACCACTAATTTGTGGTGTCTTTACGCTTTGCAGAACAATCAATTCATGAAATCCAATATCCATTACATTGTGTGAATTGTGTTAAAATTATCCCGTAATGAAACAAGGCAAGAGACAGAAGAACAGATGTGATCATCAAGTCCATATTGTGTTGTAGGATATGGGTTGCACACATGGCATTATACTCATGTTTGTCCTGGCCCACTTAAGTGCTGCTGCTCAATGGGGCTTCCTGCTAAGCATGGGCCTATACTATTTATTGTCATAATTGACAATGTTATTTCTTGCTAACTAATATATCAATTAAATATTTTGACTTATGCCTGTGGGATAGAGTTCGTTATAATCCAAAAATGTTGTAAATGAGAAAAAATAATCCAATTTGATATGCTTAGCAGACATGTTTCAATATAGTTTTTTTTTAGGTATATGGAATACTATGTACATGTAGATTGGAAAATGTGGGGCTGTAAAGAATCGGAGAGAGTGAGGGGGTGGGAGTGAGCAGGGCACTCAACCTTTTTGGGTACGAATTTGTGTGGCCGACTTTCCAACTTAAGAGCTTGGAAACTGATTTTAGTTCTTTTAATAGGGCCCTTAGAATTATAATAAATGGAGGAAACTGGAGCTTTTGAACTAAAATTTGGCTCCAATTCAGCTGAGGAAAAAAGGAGGTATGAGATTGAGAGGGCGAGAGACGGGGGGGGGGTGGGGCACTCTGGGTAGGGAAGTGTGTTGCCCGATTTTGAACTTAGTGACTGGGAACTGATTTTTGTCTTTTTACATTAGGTCCTAGAAAGTGAGATTTGAATGAAAACAGATGCAACGTTAGAACTCAATTCGCTCAATTAAAAGCCTGAGGCAAACGATTTCCCCCAAAGGGACCTCAGACCTAAATTATGCTTCAACGAGCTGGAAGTATTGGTAGTAACTCAGTGCTGGCGTGCTGTAGAGGCATGAAACGGGGGGGTATTCCGGCAAAGGAGAACCCTGGGGTGGTTTGGAAGAGAAACATGGGATAGTTGGGGGAAGTGACCTGGGTAATTGGGAAGAGAAATCTGGGTTTAAATTCAGAAAAAAAGATCATGTTTCTGGACCGGAGACCCATTAGTATTTGGGAATTGGCCCAATTTGGGGTAGTTGTGAAAGGCACCTGTTTTAGATGAGAATTTAGTGACTTGAGAATGGTGCTCGGTGGCAGCTGGGAGGGGTCTTCATAGAGACAGATGAAAAGGGATCTTGTGTAGTTGAAACGGGGCACTGTGGCAGTTAGGACCTTAGTCACTGGGGATTGGACTAAGTTGCAAGGAGCCCTGGTATTTAAACAGGGGCCCTATAGGTAGGTGACAAAATTTTGCTAACAACTACGGTCGCGTCTGATAAGGTTCCTTACGGACCTAACAACCCCCCTTCACGAATCGCGAAGCCCGAGAACCGCGCGAAATTCTAGTTAACCTTAATAGAAGACAAATCCAATGAGCTGCTATGCTTTCCATGCCGGGGTCACAGGATCTCGCTCCAAAGACACCCAATGACATTAGGTTTATTTTTGTGGGAGTAATCTCGAATTGCGTTATTCTGAAGGTCGTTATTCCGAAGGTTAGTTTTACGAAGTCGGACTCCGATAATCTTATGAAGGCTTTCCCCGGAGGAGGCTTTAATGATTTTAAAAAGGTTTCGTTAGTCCGAAATAAAAAGGGGTTCGTTATTCGAAATATTGAAAAGGTTCAGTATTCCGAAAACCAAATACCATGTTAAGTGCGTTATTCCGGACTTTTATTTTTCAAATTGGAGCAATGAACATGATGATAGATGGATACTTTGAAGTCTGTGTGATCCCACACAATAAGACACTATTACACTGTTTGATTATAATAAAAATTATGTTGAGATATATGACAGAAAATAAAGTCACCGCAAAAAAAGTAACAGTGTTACGTGACCCGAGGCAAGCTCGGAGCGGATATCTAATACGGAGGGACATCTATCTTTCTAAACTACTCCATATTATTTTTGCTGTGGGGGTTCGCACTCCTCCCACACAGCGAGATCTGTTACCTTCCCAGCATGAATAATGTCGTACCATTTTACACCTGGGTGGGGGGAAAGGAGGAGTAATTGGGTAAGCGTCTACTCAAGGGTATGTTGGAGCTCGTTGCTGCAGTGGAGCCGAACCACGAGGTTTTAGAGTGCGGGGCGAGCGATGAGCGCTCCATCCATTATAGCACCACAGTGCCTATCCAGTAACCGAATGCTCATATAATGATTATGGAAACGGTTCTAAGAGCTCATTTTTTAGAATAACATCATTAAAATACAAAAATGAGGAGTATAGTATAAAGAGCGTGAATACGTTCTGATACATATTTCAGCTTATTTTATTTTACCTTCCAATATTTCATGATAGGGTTTTGATTGAACTACCATCAAATGTTGGTTCCATTGTAAGGTTTTCATCTTTAATATTGCCTAGCGCTGCCAAGGAAAGAAGTTTGTTTCAGACATCTTTTAAATTTGATTGTCAAGGGTGATCTTGATTACTTGAGACGATATAGATAAACGCATTGGTTAAAAAAATCAGTTCTGAAAGACCCTACTTTCGCCAGACTTGATTCTCAAGCCTCCAAGTGTGCAGAGTTTGAGCCTAACACCCATACCTAAATCAAACGTGAGGGACCCGCAGGCCGTCGCCGGGGGGGGGCGGGGGTTGCATTGGTTTAAAAAAATCAGTTCTGAAAGACCATACTGTCGCAAGATTGAGTTCTCAAGCCTCCAACGTGTGCAGAGCTTTGAGCCTAACACCCCTACCAAATCAAAGTTGAGTGAACCCCGCAGGGCCGTAGCCAGGGGGGTGCGGGGGTGCGGACGCCCCCCCCCCCCAAAAAAATGCAAAAGGTCGCTTTTTGATGTTGAAGGTACCCTTTGTCATGTGAAGGTCCGGCTTGGTCATGTCGAAGGTCCGTCGTTATTTCAAGTAAAAGTTTGGCGGTAGGCCAAATTCTGTAGATGTTAAGGGTCGTCGTGCATGGTATATGAATGAATAAGCAGAGTAACCATTTGCATTATGGCATGGCTGATGTTAGGATTACTGTTTGGTACGCTCGATGATGTCATGTCACGCCCCCCCCCCCTCCCCGTCTATGACTGATAAAAAATTTTGGGTTCAACGGCAGGCGCAGCGAGCCGAAAAAATTGGTGGTGCTACGCAAAAGGTCATTCTGGCATATCGCACCCCCCCCCCCACATTTATTTACTGGGCTACGGGCCTGGAACCCGGTGGTAATGATTCATTGAGGGATGGCCGGATACGGTATTATGGCGGGGCCGTGTTTCAGGGATGCGTTCAACGGTAAGTTGTAATGTTTAAAATGACTATTCACAGTACAAAAATATACATGTTAACACGAAAGTTTGGTGTTACTTAACACCAGAGGGGAGTGGTCCCGTATGACTCCCGGAGCGTGTTAAAATTACATAAGTAGTTTCAATTTGACACCCGGCAGTTGTTAAAAAAACTGTAAACACCTATGTGGTGTAAATCAACACAAAGCATTGTCATAGCATTACACTGTAACACCAAAATTGGTGTTAAAGGTGCAACGAGTAGATTTTGAGGACACCAACTATTGTGTATATAGTCATTTCATAAGATTAGATGCTAATAGTTTTTTGTTTTTTTTTCTTAAAGTGTATGTGGCTACAGAAAGGTCTTTAAAGGAGAAAAAAGGTGGATTTGATTTGCTTATATTCAATATAAAAACATAGGTGAATTTCGTATTTGCTCCTATACGAAATTAGAAATTTCACTATTTTTGTACCAAAGACAAATTTCTTAGCTTAATTCTTTCAGATGGGGACATTTTTGTGGAAAGCTTTACTCAGGGCAAAAATCAGACTTTGATTTTTTAGGAACACATGATATGTGAAATCTCTCGTTGCACCTTAATATCAACACTAAACATGGTTGTAATCCACACCAGTGGTGTGGTCCCGTATTGACTCCGGGATGGTGTTAAAACTAACACCCATGGTATTAAAGTTAAGACTCCAATTTGTCAGTGTAGAGGTCATTTGAGTATCTTGAAATGTTCATTATGCTGTGAGAGAGATTGAGACAGAACTGTGAGAGAGCCGGGGATACGGAAAGTTGAAGCCTGAAAGTTTGCACCCCTTTTGTAGCAAAAACAAACAATAATTCAAGTAATACAACGAGAACTAATACATAAAAAAACGCAAAATCCTAGGGCTATTTTAGCAAATGAGTAAATTCTCACTTTGCTTTCATCCTTATAAGCAAATGGACCCAATGTCGGAAACACTTAATATACCCCCACTCCGTAAGAATGACAACTTTGGTGAATTGCCCCTATTAGCGGTCATGCAAAGAAACATTTTTGGCATTTCTTTTTTCAATAATGACCTCAAATGACCCCCCTGACCTATAACCTTTTAACCTCAACACCATATGACAAACGCATTCAGTATCATTTTGAGCAACTTCGGTAAACCCCAATTTTTTCCTCATTGGATAACGAAGCTATTGAACTTTTCAAGACATTACTGGAAATGACCTCTAGATGAATTTGACATTTTATCACTGAACACCCATATGGACACACTTCATAAAGAGCATTCAGGAAAATTTGGTAAATGCCCATCTACTTTTGTGGACAAAGCAGCATTCTGCTCATTTTTATACAATTATATACAAATTACCCTTTTCGACCTGTGATCGCTTATCCCTGAACAAGCCATAAGTATACGACTCATCCCTCAATGATCATCACCGGGGTTCACTCAACTTTGATTTAGGTAGGGGTATACGGCTCGAAGCATACACACTTAGCTTGAGAACTCAATTTTTGGCGAAAGTAGGGTCTTCAGAACTGATTTTTTTTTAAACCAATGATTTTATGGACTTAGGAACTGAATTTTGAGACAAATTAGAGGATGCAGAGCTGAAGAACTGGCAAAAAGTTCCCAAATTTTAGTCAATAGCTAATTAAAATGTGTGATGTGAGTTTTGTGTCAAAGTATAGGTCTTATGAACTGAAGCATATAGAGTGAACAGGGGTCTAAAGAACTGCAGAACAGGCGCGAACTGTGTGTGTGTATGTGGGTGTGTGTGTGGGGGGGGGTTCTTCACTGTCACACATACAATGTACCGCCATTTTAGGTTAGCCCCCCCCCCCATCATTCTGTCCTGAGCAACTTTGAAGAATACCATCCATTTCTGTGCAATAAACATTTTAAGAGTTCTTACACAATAATCTCAAATGACGGTTTTGAAATGTACACTCGCGTACAAAACGTACGGAGGGAGGAAAAAAGACATTCTTGTGTACGTAAGAAAATGTCGATACTGTATGTAGGGGCCTAAAACATAATATGAAAACTAAAATTGGAAAAACGGGATCATGTGTCCAAGAGGGCTTGGTCGAGGGCAAAATATTGAGATTATTGTCATAATGTTATCACTCTAAATTGCAAGAATTTAAAATAAATCCCAAAGGATTGTGATTAGGGACCAATCCATTTTTAGATTTAAAATTAAATCTTATAGATTAGAATTTTAAATTTATAAGATTTAATTTTAAATCTAAAAATGGATTGGTCCCTAATCACAATCATTTGGGATTTATTTTAAATCCCTGTAATTTAGAGTGGTACCAACAATTTTTTGAACCCTTTGGAAAAAAGTACAAAATTTTGCCCGACCACTTCTCAGCTACTTCTAGATGGAAAACTAGGTCCAATTAAATTTCGGTCTCAGTTAAATTTATTTTTAAGCCGTTTTTTTAGACCGTTTTTGCCTGAAGATTTTAGGTACATTTCCCTCTTTTTGCATAGTTTTCCGCTTTCTCCAATAACCTTAACGTCCATCTGTTTCTCCTGGGAGATAGTGAAGGAATAACTTGAGGGGCGAGGGGAACTTGAGAGAAAAGTCGGAAATTCTGGCTGGTCCCGAACCAGAATTGAAGCGTAACAGGGGTCACTTGTCAGAGGGGGCAATTTCCAGGTTTCGAGGCAGATTTTCCCAGTTGGAGGTGGTTCAGAGGCAGATTTGCCTGGTTGTAGGTAAAAATGTCCCAGGGAGCTGGCAAAAAGGGCTGATTTAGCATGATTTTTCGTCCTTTTTCCCCCGGTCAAAACTCTCTGGGGAAAGGGGGGGGGGCAGGTTGCCCTTGGTTTGAGACCAGTCCGAATTTCCGACTTTTCTCTTTCTCTGTTGAAACTGACAATTTTTCGCCGACTCACGAACTGTTGACGTCATTGTGACGCCAGGAGAGAGGGGTAAGTTGAGCCACAGGGTAAGATGAGCCACCCCTCTAGAAAGAAGATAAAGAACTTATTTCACTTTACACTACTATCTATTAGTACATTGCATAACGCAGGTTTCTCAAGTGTAAAATGGAATCACTTAGCACTTTTTTCGAACTTTTTGTAAAAATGATTTTTGTCAAATTCCCCCTTCAAGGATGAAAGCTATAATGGCTCTCCTTTGTGTATTAAGGGTGTGATAGGTGAACATAACTTTAGAAAACTGATTGTAAGTGTAGCAAGTTTTAGTTTGAAGGAGTCTTGCTTTTTGACTTAAATAGTCCCTATGGGTAAGTGAGAACTGGGCATTTGGGGTAAGTCGAGCATAGGAATCGTGCACAAGTTTCTCCCAAAACAAATTCCAAGACGTGAGCAAAAATTTTTATTTTCAACTTTTAGACATCTAAACTTTCACTGTGTCAAACTGTTTTTTTTGAAAAATACAGTAACCAAAAAAAAAAAATTAGAAGAAAAAGAAAAATTGGATGTCAAGGCTTATGACACATATTGTGCATTCCTATGGATGACTCAACTTATCACCGACTGGCTCACTTACCCCACCTCTGGGGTAAGTTGTGCCAGTATCAGTTTTTACAAACATTGTGGCATATCTCACGAAGGATAATACAAATAGTAATCAAGGTAAACCATACCTTAATTCAAGTAACATACACAGGCCCGGACGCGAGGGGTTGGTGCGGGCCTTCCGGTGGGGGCGCTACTCCCCCCCCCCAAATTCACACAAGGGGAAAAAGGTCCACTTTTTGCGATTTTTTTTTTTGTTTTTGATAAACAAAAGGCCAAAGTAGAGAAAAGAAAAGATGACGACGAAAAAGTCCCATTTTGTTGATGAGATGGGGAAAATGTACACAAAAAAAGCGACCATTTTTATGGGGATGGGGGGAGGGTTAGGTCCATTTTTCAAAAATAGGTCCCTTTTTCGAAGACCCGAACCCCCCGTAAAAAAATCCTGCGTAACGGCCCTGAACATACACATGTTTCATTTGTAACACTGCATTTGCCTCGACTATATTTCTCTGAGCAGAATGAAACAAAATCTAAAAAGTGGCTCAACTTACCCTCTTCTCCCCTACTAGGTATGTTCAGGGCCGAACGGAGGATTTATTTACGGGGGGTACGGGACGTCGAAAAAGTGGACCTGACCCCTTAAAACCAGCTAAAAACCCCGGTTAACAGACTAATTCCAATGGGCACATCAGGAAATGGTAACTTTGACGGTATGATGTATTAAATGGTTACGGTTGGAAATTGATTGCATATAAATTGTTAACGTCATGAATTAAGTGAGCAAGTGTTGTTGGGTTAACATTGTAATAATATATTGATGGCACAGTTGTAAATTATAGGCCTATAGCAACATTAAACCAGACAAAATTTCCCAGTGATATGACCAAAACTGTTCACAACCATTATACAATGTAGCCATATGTTGAAGACATCATTTTCATGAAGTGGCCCACTGGTGTTTTTTTTCTAAAGGTTCAATTTTAAACAAATGCGGCATACGAGGTAGGTTCGATTCTACTCACATTAGGACCTACTCTCTAAATGTAGCCTAAACGACAATCTAACTTCTGCAAAAAGAGTGAACGTTTTTTAACCACTCGAAAGTAGTTTGTTTTACATAAATTAGCGAGTGAAATCACTCCAAAAATAGTGGTCTCCAATCGTTGTCCGTGTTTCGTTTTAACTCCTCAAAAGTGTTGTCCTTCGTTCAACTCCGCAGACGAGTGGAAATCACTCTTTTTGGACGAGATGTTATCTGTTCTAATGGAATTGCTCTGTTAAAGTACAAACCACTCATTTTGGAGTGGTGTAACGAAAGTTCACTCTTTTTGAGAGTGAAAATTTCACTCTCCTCGATTTAAAGAGTAGCTAATCTACATAGCTACTATTCTCTAATTTGGGACTGTTGAAATGCAATAAACGCTCCAATACAGTTGATTTGAAAAGATGTATGCAATGTCATTTTCTGGAAACCACTTAGGCCTATGGAAACTCATTTTTTCCGAGAAAAATATTGTTTCTTTAAGGAAAATACAAATAATGAATTCATCTTAAATAATAAATTATTTTGGATTGGTGGCATTTAGGGGCGGCGGCAACAAGAAACTAAAGATTCATTTTGAACATTTTGAAGGGCCTAACTGTAACTCGCCAACCCCTTTCAGGTCCATGTTATATCTAGAACCCAACGGCCAGTAAACAAAAATACCAAAAATAAATGAATTTTGAATGAGTTCTTTCTATGTTTCCGGATTAGCAAATCGATTATAATCCTTTTAAAAGTGGAAAAGTTTGAGTTGGTTGATTCGGGTGACGGCATGCACATTTTAGCTCTGTATTGCATTGAAAATTCTAGTGATGTGAACCTTAAAACTGGATGAAATATTTTCCATCGTACCACGCAGCCCGGACACTCAAAACCGCTTATTATTGACACGCTGATAATTAGTAAAGTTCGTTCACCCCAAGTTTCTGCTCCGCTGCGTTTGGTTGTGGTGCCTTTTTATTTACGAGAACAAAATATTTTTAATTTAGGTTGCCTTTGAAATTCAATCATCTCGATTTTAGCACAGAAATGTTTATTTTATTTTGAGCGTCAAATATTGAACATACTTTGTTGCCAATGTAATTTAACCCAGAAACATATTTTTGCCCTTTTGTATTATTTTTCAAAGGTTTTTGACAACGTTTTATTATTGAATAGAATTGTTTCCATATGTCCGGTGACAAGATTTTCAACACACTGGGAGTGGCTATGGGCAGTAAACACGGGATAGACGGGTGCTAAAACACGCTGTAAATACCCATTTCCCATCGAAGGGTCGTAGTGAAAATCTACCTATTAAAGAGTAAGTTTTCGGTACCCACGATCTGCGTAAATTTGAACAATCCACGAGCATATGGAAATAAAATTTCGCAGCATTAACAAGAGCATGATTTTGACCTGTTTGATTTTGCATGTGTGACATGATTGTTTCCTGCATCATCATGATGACAGACTGTCCATGTCAGGTTGTCCCACTTAGTCCGAGGTTGCTCTAAATAGACACGTATGGACACCATAATTAGGTGGATCGTGTAACTAGGTCAGAGCATGAGTATATACTATTTCAGGGGTCCATCACGAATTATTAAAACTGACGATTTACTCACGCAATTGACTTATCAAAATCCATACCTTAAATAGTCACACTGATACTTATTTCTAACTGGATGTCTAGAATAACCATATTATTTTGAAAAGGTTACCGGCTCAAATTGAAATTATTTTCATTGAAAAGGTGACTTTAATAACTTAAAAAATGAGGGGATCAATCAAATCTGTTGCCAAATATTAGCGAAGAATAAGGGCAAATATGTGTTCGCCCGTTTGTTCTCAAATTTAGTGCCCGGGCATTTGGTCACTTCACTGCCATTGTGAATATATGTAACAAAGATGTACGGCAAGCTCAGTTTTTTTGCAACATTGAGAAAGGATTTTCTTTGCTGTAGCGCCTATTGTAACAATCCCTTGCCCATCACTACTGATTGTTCCTGTATCAAAGTTTAGGATTATTTTTCTTTCCTTCATAATGGGTTTTGAGTCAAATTTTCAAATTTCTCATTTTCCCCATAGGTTACCAGTTAAGAGGTGACTTCGATCACAGGTTTTGGGGGGGTGGGGAGTTTGAAGGAGCCCTCTATTGGGAGAATGTGGTTTATTCTTAGATGTGCAGTTCATGGTCAGATTGTACTTACGAAGGATGTTTGGGCGTCACTAACTGGTGTGCAAAAATGAAAGAAAATTGAAGGCACTAAAGTATATCTACCATTTTTGCCATTACTACAATTCCACAACATCGAAACGCTGTGAAACATGTTTTTCATAATACCTCCGATTGCTTTTTTTGTCCTATAATTATTTATTCGTGATAATAACACCCAGGATGTCGGAATATAGTACCAAATAGGAGGTCGGTAAGTTGAAGTATTTTAAAACCTTTTTTCCACGACAGGTTTTTCCGTCGGAAAAACCACCCGCGATATCCTATTACTCTATTCGTAGCCCCAGGCTTCGCCCGGCGCTATCGACGTGTTCGAGCTATGTCACACTCTACCCCAACCAGATTGCATTGTTACAACAAATCATCACTGACCCCCAGTTCCTGATAATCGTAACTGAGGTCTGTAACATTAGCACTTAATGTGAATTTTTTTTACAAAATGAAAGGCATTTTTTTTTAAATTCGCTGCCAGAATTGTTCATATGTCGGTAACGCACGCGCTGCAATAATCTCCATAAGGGGCGGAGACTACGGGTAGCCTCATACGCGTTAACCAATGCAATGGGGATGCCACTATACAGGGAACCTTTACGTCGTTTTTGGACATTGGTACGTCGGCACGACGTTTTTTTTTTAAATGCCGCCAATCAGTGAAAAGCCGTACAATTCAAGCACTGTATTAAGTACGGACTTGTCGACGCAGTGTGCGTCGGAAGTCAATTACACTAAGAAAAAAAACCCTATTGGCCACGCAGTATTTATCATTCACCCTACTTGTACTTGCTATTAGCCTCTTCAATTCTGTTTCTTCTTCTTTCTTCTTTCCCTTCTTCCTTCTTTCTTCTCTTCTCTTCTCTTCTACTCGATGAAAATAAATATTTAGTCTGTATTTTGGAGATATTCTGGTCGGGGATTTGTCCCCCCCGTGCTACACGATTTGACTAATGTTGTCATACTACTCTAGAAATGAGGGAGTGTAAAGAGAAAGAAGAGTGTTGAGGCGGATATCTGAAAAAGTAAAGGTAGGACTGCAGGATGAGGGTGATTCGAAATGTGAAATGCAAAATTGATAATGACCTTCTGACATGCCCTAAATTTCAGTATGACTCCGTTGTACTAGAGGCCAACCTACTCAAGGGGGTCTCACATGGGTTAAAATCTCCACGCTCGACAGCGCGACACAGCCTTTCTTATCCCCGCGAACTTTCGACACGACACGCAGTCCTTATCGAGCACGGACATTTTCAAAATTCTATTATCGTTCGACAGCGCGACTTTTGGGGAAATTAAAAACCCGACGTAACGACTTTCATAATTCCTTATGCTTTGACACGCGACACCCATCTTGTGGGAAACAACTTACAACATACAACGAGTAGAAATCAAGGATGCACGAAAAATACCTTCCAAAACGCGATCTTCCCGGGCGGGGGCCTGAGAGTCTTTTATTTTACTATTCCTCAAGACAGTATCAGAAATATGTGTTTAACATTTTTTTAATATCGGTTAATAATTCATCTCTGTAACTGACTTGGTGTATCACTTGCGCACTGCCCGGCAGCTCCCAAGCAGCCACGCGCCGGCCCGCCGCCATGATTTCTCTTTTTCAGTTCATGAAAATGGACAAATTTTTACAATTAAAACACATCATTTTATCGAAGTGTCAAATCTAGGTTTGTATTTTTAAATGATTTTTTAAAATAATTTGGACTTATTTAAACTTATTTTAACCCTTTGTTTTTTGTTTTTAATCTAATTAACATATTGAATTGCTTGGATGTTCCATTCAATACAAGGGGTAAACTCAGCCAGATGAGAAAAGTTTGTACTCTCTTTAAGATCGTGGCTATTTATTAAGCACTATAATTATGTGATTAAGAATACTGTGAATAGACCAAACAAAAATAGAGCTTTAAGATTCTATCTTTTTTGAGTCATGTTTTTTTCAACAATTTGCATTATCTCTTTGATCGTGATAGGGATTGTTGGGAATCCCGCGACCGATAAAATAATGGATGCAAAATTCTTCGGAAAATCCCCCTCCGCTGCAAATTTGTTGTTAACAATACCAATGTTTTGCTAATGTCAGGGTTGGGTCTTACTACCGCATACTTTATTAACACCTATTAACTGCATAGCATGTAAAATGACAGTCAGAAAGAAGTCTACCGGCCCAACAAATGCATTAGCAACACAAATCATCCTCGCACGTGCATTGAAGACAGTTATTTACCGATGTCTGCTAAACATTTTCGATATAAAATATCAATTTGTTTCGACGTATTTTTCAGCGCTATAAATGACAACACATCTGAATTTTGGAAACAAAACTTTTAAATTGTTCAAAACGACACTGAATGTTGTAGAATTACTGTTTCATGCTCGTCACTTGACTACATTGACCAGTGCACATTCGCAACTGTTCGTTGCTCGTCCTTTACAAAGCCTAAGGCTTAGCCTAGGCTTAGGCTTTGTCGGACATGTGTAAAATTGGTACCCAAATATAGCTCCAAAGACTTGGCGATGATTAATTAATTCTGATATGCCATGCACAACGTGTTTTTAAGACGGCGATGCAAGAGGAATTCCTACAGAGGTACTGTACTTACTTAACCGGTATTTTCCGTGATGTTACATGTGAACGATGTTGGATAAAATTGTTATCCGGGATTTGATCGCAAACTGGATTCTAATACTGATTCTCCACATTTTCAAGCTCAAATTGGAGTCAATATGCTAATTTATCATACCCTAAAAAACAGAGCGTTGCCAACAAATCTGCAATACGCTCTCTAATGCGTATTTTCCTGGACCCATTTGTAGGCAGAAAAATCCACATTCGATGCCATAAATGATCGACAATCCGATGGCACACAATAAAGCAATCGACAGCGACAAAACACGTTGAGCGGGGGCTACAAAGCGAACCGCGACAGCTCAAGTGCGCTTAAATCGCGACACGGCGCAGCCGTGTTAATTTGGCAACCCGGTAGACCCCTACTCAAACAAGCAAATCTGAATCACTTCCGTGGTGTGATGCACGTCACCGCACGGCGGCACCGGGTAATAACTCGAACAATTCTTGCAGAGGTTTGACTTAGTTGTATCTTGGTCGGTAATGCTGCCTACTAGCTAGTATGGCACTATGGGAATTTGGTGAGGAAATGCTATATTTTAGCAATAAAGGTTGGAACGAGAGATTTCAAATAACTAGGTGTACCGAAAAAAATGTGGAAATTGATTTTGCCTGGTGTAAAGCTTTATATCAAAAACACCAGGGTCATTTCCAGCCATTTCAAACAGGCCATGTTGCCAGGGTTTCATCAGATTTGCTTCAACACTTGGTTGATAATGGTTCACCCAATGGTAGTTAGAAGAGGTCAAATTAAAAATTCAAAGTCACTTGCAGGCGGAGTTACGAAGTTAAAAGTTGTTGAGTCTTTGTCAGAAACTGCACATTAAAGTGAACAGGAATTGTGAGGCCATCTCTGAAGCATCATATTTAAAAATAACATGGCATTTTAGACCTTCATTTTGCTTGTATGGCATTAACCTGTTTGTGATTATAGATAAGTGGTTTTGGGAAAATAAATCATACCAATATCCGGATTTAATATGAGGGGGGTCAAAAATGGCCACCTCAAGTTGTGTTGCAACCCATTTTTTCGATTTTCAAGGCATGTGCTGCAATAAATTCCATCAATCTTCATGAATGACTGTATAAGGCAGGGTTTGACCACAGGGTCAATAATGATGATTTGACCCACACCAAATTCAACAGAAACAATTTGGTGTTAATATACTTGAAATAGTCCAAAACTATTATAAAAGTCTACCAAAATCAACTAGTGGAAACATTGTAGAAATAAGGGGGGCAACGTTTGTTTACAGGGTTAAAAAATTAGAATTCGGAGCACTTGAGTTTAAAGGATGTACAATTTATCTGGCTACTCCTAAGGTTTAAAAAAAGTATAGTTTGCCCTATCTGAGTTATAAGTTTTAGTACAATAGGCTCATACAGTTTTTCAAGGTCATCGGGGGGTAAAATTCATAGCATGGTACGATTTGATCGGACTGGTTGTACACTGTTAATGTCCCACTGAACAAGTAAATTTGTAAATAGCTTCTTTGTTTGAACTTTCTATATAAGAAGTACAGAGCTAGGAACTAGTGACCTCCCATAGACCTGTAGCCCCCAGTCACATTTTGCATTCCAATTATGCAGTTAAAATGTATAGATGGGGCAACCGTATATTTTCGGGTTGTGTACCATTAGACGAAAACAATTTGACACCATTTTATAACGATAAAGATATATATGAAAACTTTACCCCCATTGTGACCTTGACCTATATTTGACTCATTAACCCATGAACTACAACTGCAGGATATAGCGCATACTATACCTTTTTTAATCCGGGAAATGTAACGAACACTGGTTGCATATTTTTTGACGCGTTTTGATACTTTTCATATTTGCCCCTGTATAAAACCTTACCCCTTAAAAAATATGTTCCATCCTTGATTAGGAGGACTGTTGTTGTTTTAAGGTATTTCGAATAGAATTCTGTTTGAATTGTGGAATTGATTCTGTTATCCCATTAGTGTTGGGTTAAGGCCTAGGCAGCATTCATTCTATTTTGAGTGGCCTACCAATACTATTATAAAATGTAAAAAAATCAAATTCAAACAACCCCCCATGACGGGACAGACCCCCCCCCCCCCAATATGGGGGCCAGACAGAAACTGGCCTAAAAAATGGCCTCCATTCAAGGGGTAAAATTCAGTGGGGGCGAGGTGATACAATTTTCCAATCTTTTGCATATGAAAGAGAAACAACCTTAATGTTTCTTAAGAATAAAAAAAACAATTCTTGGTAGTGATGTTTACTTGGAATTAATTACAATCAAAATGTGCATAACGATTAAGACATGGCATAGATTAGTATTTCCTTTTGTATGATTGACCATCTTCAGTCACATCCCATATGACTTTACAGTTTGTGCTTAATTTTGATGCTGTTCCAAGTATGACTGATCTGTGTTGACTCATTTCTGGATTGAAAATAATTGACGGCATCTTAGATTTTAAGGGGGGGGGGGTCATTCAAAAATGGCATGTGATAATTCCTACAGTTTGTTGATTAGTGTCGATGCTTATGTCAATTCAACAGGCATTTCTTCATCGCCCAGGGGCACTCAAACTTTTTTTCAGGTACTGATGTGCGCCCCCGATTTATGAACTTGGGGGTGGGGTTGCAAAAGATTTGGTCTCTGAAAGTAGGGTTGGGAAATTAAATTTTAGAAATTTGCAGGCTTGGGAGCTGATAAATTAAGCTACATTAGCTTCTGGGGCCAATATTTTCCCCAAAGGGGCCCTTAAGAACTGAATTATGCATTTAAATGGGGGTCTTGCGACTTCTGGAGGCCGTGCACTACCCGTACCACCTTCCCAATGTTAGGTCCAAGCCCAATTTGGTCATTAATAGCCCTAAACTTGGAACAACTACGCTTCAGACGTCCGCAGCGAAAGAATGTGTAAATTTTTGGTTTATACCTTTAGAAATTGTAAGACATTTGGTACCGTTATACATGTACCATAATTATTTTGAAAGGAATCAATTACACCAGTATACCTGAATTAGTATTAGAATTGCCCCTATCAAACTAAGAAATTGGCACAGGCACACCCCCCCCCCCCCAAAAAATAAATCTTGAAGCTATTTCAATTTTGCTCCAATTCCAAGAGTCAACTAAAGCAGGCACAGATTGGAAAAAAACATGAACAATAAGCATTGGATATGGCTGAAGCTGATTAATAGAGCAGGGGAAAGTGAAATAGTCTGGATATAATAGGTAGGCAAATGCCATAATTTATGAGATTTTTATTGCAAAGATTTCAGGTAAACATCAACTACACATGATTTTTGCTTCTTAAGAAAACATTAAGGTTCCTCTTTCAAGAAAAGATGAGAAAATGTATCACATTGCCACACTGAAATTTTTGCCTTGAATGGAGGCATTTTTAGGCCAGTGTCTGGTGGCCCCATATTTGGGGGCGGGGTTCTGTCCCATCACGGGGGGGGGTTGTTTGAATGATTTTTTTGACATGATAAATGTGTATGTGGCCAAACATGCCTTTACCACAGCTTCATGAAGATTGGAGGACATTATTGCAGCACATGCTTTGAAATCAAAAAATGGTGGCACTACAATGAGGGACCATTTTTGACCCCCCCCATACTATTAAACCGGATAAGTGGGACTGATTATGTTTCAATAAAACCCTTTTATATCAAAAGGTTACTGCAAACAGCAAAAATGAAGGGAGTCTAAATCCATGTATTTTAAAATATGATGATCAGAGATCGGCACTTCACGTTCGTGTTCACTTTAATTGGCCTTTTATACAAGGATTAACAAACTTTGAACTTCGTAACGCCGCAAGGCCAAATGTGAATTTGAATTTTTCCTTTGACTATTCTAAAATACCATTGGGTGAACTATCACAAGTTTGAGCAAAATCTGTGACCATGGCAACATGGCCTGTTGAAATGGCAGAACTGACCCACACGTCTGGCAGGATTAAGGCTTTGAAGCTGAGAACTGTTCTTTGGTACAGAAAAATTGTGAAATTTCTATTTTTGTATAGGCCTAGGAGCACCTTGATGAAATTCAGATTTTGTATTCTATGAATATAGCAATATACAATCAGCCTTGTTTTCACTTCACTTAAGGAAAAGTTCTAATTGTGCATGTGAACTTTATTTCTAAACCGCAATACACCGCTGCAAAGTTTATCATTTTTTTTTTTGTATGAATATTGAATGTGTCCCAAAATATATTATGGCAGTGCTGAATCTACTCAAATACTAACCTATATCAAATGAGACAGTGATTTTAAGCAATTTCCATACATATGTACATATTTTTGTTAGTCGAATCAAACATTTCAAATGGTTTCTTTGCTGCTGTAGGTAGTGCATTTGGTGGTCTTTAAGCTGGCATAGTACTATTTACGAAAACATGCAGCCGGTCATGGTTTTTTAATGTGGGCATGAAAGTTGCATAGCATGATTCCTAATCCCCCAAAACATGGGTATTGCCACCAAAATTAAGCAAATTGAACAAAAAATAATTGAGTTATTGTCAAAAATCAAATTTTTGACAATTTGGTGGCCATTTTGGATTTTTCAATGGGGCACCCTGGTTTTCGCACTTTTTCATTTTTTTCTTCGAAAGTGGGATCAGGGTGATTAAAGTCATCAAATGAGCCTGTGTTCGAAGTGATCTGAAACATTGACCTATAGCCCACCTCTAATATAAAATTATAATTTATTAGTCTTCAAAATTATTGGTGATAAAATCCAAAAACATCAACCAATTAGCACTCACACAGGGGTGAATCCATCTGAATTCCTACCAGTGCTTTCAGACATTGCACCTGCAGTACTCTGGAGAGGCTTGTGTCGAATACTCACGGAGCGTCACGGCGCGTCACGTAACTCATCAGTAGGGAGAATTGTGATCAAGGGTCAGCCAACACTGTTGTATAGCAACAAGGTCGCCGGATTTCGATCGATATTCTCCCTATATTGTGAAAATCTCTACATTTCGCGCCCCAAACAAAGTCGTGATTTGGGATATGTATGGAGGAATTATCAATCGATTGCTAATAAGAAGCTCGTAGCCCTTCAATGCACACAGCTAACGCAGACCATGTAAAGCCCGAGCCTGAAATATTGCAACATATATACACATAATAAACTTCCCATCGATCAATCGTGGGCTATCATAAATATCCAGATCGTGTAGGAAGTCCTGGAAAACAATCAGAGAAAAAGTCTTTTTAACGTGTGTTTCAATGAGACGATTATTTTTTTTTTTTTGTTTTTTTTTTATCGGGGTGTAACTCGGTAAATACTCATCTCATGAAACCACAATAAAAAGTTTATAATCTCCGTTAGCCTAGCGGCGGTCATTCCATTCCCTGACTAATCGGGCCTATATCTGACCTTTTTGTCCCGAGACCCCAGTTTTGACACTTGCTTGCGGCGATCCCCATTGCTCAAAATACTATATTCTCAAAAAATTGACCAGTGAAGAAAAAAATGAAGCGCTGTTGTGGAGAGGTAAGTCAGTGGCAAATGCCAATTTTTCAAGCCAGGAGGAGGGGCTTGCAACAAGATCACCTATATTCTACTGAAGACTTCTGAAATCGTATATGATGACATTGAAGCTAAGGCCAATCCTTAATTAAAAATTTTCATTGTGGCATTCTAAGGAATGGTGTCTCCATTCCTAACCTAAAACATGTGAGTATACAAAGTGTGTACAATTACCAATCGGGTTATTTGGTCTTTGAACAGCAAGTGCGTAGCCAGGGGGCAGGGGCAGCTGACCCCCTGTGGGGAATCCCCCCTCTGCCCCCCTTGAGAAAAAAATTATTTAATAGGCATTAGACTATAATAACAACTTTTAATATATGCTTGCCCCCCTGAAAATATGTGCCCCTTTGCCCCCCCGTGTGTGAAAAAAAGCTGGCGACGCCACTGCTTGAACAGTCTGCTCAGTAACAATTATACTGATTGCGCACAAAGCGCATGGAAATGTACTAATCAATACAAATTCGATTGATTCAAACACTGCAAAATCAGTGGCTTGCTTGACATAGTTAAATATATTAAGGTAATTCAAATTACGTGTTGTAGGAAGTCTCGTTTCGGGACACTAATGACTAAGATATCCGATTTGTACTTATTAGCTTGCTTCCTGGCCTTATCATTTGCTTGGTATGTTGGGTACCTGTACCTTGTTACAGACATGACAAAAATCTGATTTTGATGATTTTTTTTCAATTTCTGATTTATCAAATCACTGCTAGTGCCTTTCCTTGCCGCAAAACAGGTGTAATTAACAAAAACCACAGCATTTTTAGATTTAAATATTCTTGACCAGCTCTAGCCTTTTGTCAAGTATGTGTCCGATGATGCAGTTTGAATCACTGACCTCTATAGATGGCTAGCGGGACTCGCACGTAATGATAGTTCATCGATTGATACAACCGGATCTTCCCCAGCGGCCATTTACAGAGGGCAAAAATCAGTGACAGGGTCACTGTACACTGAGTCAAGCGAAGGCAATAAAATTTTGTAGTGCCGCTGTGAATATTTCTTGGTATTTGAAAGAAAATCTTAATACTTTATTAAAATTGAGTGGTGTAGCATAGACAAATTAAGCCACTCCCCTCCCCACCACTACCTAACCTTACCCTATCCTACCCTTTTCCCACTTCCCTCCCTCCCTCCCTGCCCTCCCTCCCTCCCCTCCCTCCCTCCCTCGTCCTCCCTCCATCACTCCCTCCCTCCCTCCCACTCTTCCGTCCCTCCCTCCCTCCCTCCCTACCCCTCTCCTTAAATATTAATATTTATTGAAAAAATGTGCGGCGGTGCATCGACAAATTATGTCACAGTCATGTGCCCTCCCATCCCCTCCGTCTACCTCCCCTCCTCCGTCTTCCCGTTCCCCATCCCTTCCCAAACCCTCCCTCCCCACGCCACTAACTCCTTCCCCTCCTTAAAATCTTAATATTTTTATTTTAAACATTGTGTGGTGGTAGCATCGACAAATTATCCCACAGTCATGTGCACTAACATACCCCTCCTAGCTCCCTCCCCATTACCTTTTCCCCTCCCCATCATGATCCGATCCCCCTCCCCTGCTTCCCATCCATCCCCCATACCCATTTCCATCCACTCCACAATTCTCATCCTACCCAGGGCCCTTCCCATTAACAACTCAGTCCCTCCTACTTTCAATCCCTCCACTTCGCCTAACATTCACCTCCCTGCCAGTCCTGTCCTTTTTACCTTACCATTCCCCTTCCCGCCCTCATCCCTTACTTCTTCCCTACCCCTCCTTCCTTTCTTTTTGATTTATTCATTCATTTTTTCATTCATGGCACTCACCTCATTCGCTATTGTTCTTTTCTATATTTATTTAAAAACCAAATAGCATTATCTTATGTTGTAACATGCTCTGCAAAATTTTACTGCATTTATTTATTATGATTTCACATCCTCAGTTGGTTTCATTTTTTTTCCAGGAAATTTCAGGCTTAAGTGTCATTAATGATCTGAACTGCGTTTTGACACAAAATGTTTCACTTTCGATCGTCGCCCCTCTGTCCATGGACAGATATTTGAATTGGACGTTGCTGTTAAGTTAGCATGTCCTACCCCTGATTTGCGAGCACAAACTTTGCAGAAAGCTCCCAATTCTCCTACCAGGGCGGCAAACCACTAAATCCTTCAAGATTGGAGTATAAATGCATGTACGGTTGCAATCCCTTGCCCCCCGGAACTGGTACTCCTGCCTTGTACGACTCTAGATTCGTAATACGATCCAGGCGCGGAAGTTGCATTGATTTGTGCATAAATCCCCTGGTACTCATGTTTCTGCAACACATGGACCACGAACTGAATTCTCCCTATTGATGATTTACGTGAGCGCCGTGACGCGCAGTGAGGTATCGACACAACCCTTGGAGGAAACACCACATGCACAAAACGTGAATAAGGCCCCTGGCTGGACAACAAGCACCTGTGGCATACACTGTAAAGAATCCCAGCAAACTTGGTAAGAAAGGGAGAATGCTGCGCTCTCGCCGACCTTTCTGCCGACACGCTGCTAAACTCTCCAGTTACCCATTCAACATCTTACAGACGTGGATACTGCCTGGCTAGATACCCCAAGACCAGATCAAACTCTCTATATTACACCTAAGACAGAACTCCACCCTGTTATTCTTCATGATTGTGAAAAAGATAATTGGCACCATGCGCGACGGTTTAGAACAAGCACAAAGTAGTGATAAAAATACCCACAATTCTCATGGTTGTAAACAGAGTTCACCATTCTTTCCAGCCATTCCATTACAAACTCTGATACAAAACGATTGATGAGATGATACCAAGACAACACGAAGGCATCTCGCACGTGTGCACAATTACTTGGATTTCGAAAACTTGAAAGTCGTTGTTTGTCCATGTATTCAGTGGAAACGATCGAAATTTCACCCTTTTTGTTTCTCTTTGGACATCCTCGCTTCGGCAAAGATTTTTGCAAAAGGGATCTTTTTTGAGCTATCATTACAATGTAAGTAACTCTCCGAAGAGTGGAAAGATCACAAGTAACCAATATTTCTGCCTTGAAATCTAAACAAAAGATCAATGATCATTTTGAACTGGTAAACAGTATGTTCTATACACCAGCTTGAGAAGTATACTTTTAGAGTGTCACCAAGTGGAAGTTGCACCAATTTGATGTGAAAATGACATGGATAGCAGTTAGTTTTCTGTCAAAAAGTTGGTTCATGTGTGTGTGACATTTTGCATAAATATGAATAATAAAGGGAAGCTCATGGAAAAGGGCCTAAGATTTTTTCTTTAGCTTCCAAAGTACATATTAAGTGCAGGTTGTTTCAATTTGTTGAAGGAATTGAATTTTTGGATTAACCAAACTAATATAAACAAGAGCATAGCCCTTGTGAAGTTACATAATTTTCTGTAACCATGCATTGTAAAGTTCAATGTCGTCTACTGTATTAATAGTAGTACACATATTACGTCAACCTCGTTTGTAAAGTTCTTGCATATATAGGTGCCCAAATTAAATAAACCTTGCATGCCAGGTAAAACACGGTGGATGGAATGGTTAGCCCCAACGTTGCAGTTCAACTAGATTAGTGTGTTAACCTAACTGTCAGTTAAACCCAAGTTACATATTAAATAGGACAAAAATCATGTGGTTCAACCCTGAATCAAACCGTTGCACTCACTTTGATGTTTGAGAATTGTTTAGGAGACCTCACACTGTCTTGTAAGTTCAGTAGTGTAACGGCAGGTTAGGTGGAGGCCAACCTCTTTTTTCCTGCACACCAGGCCAAATTTTACTTTCAAATAGGAAAATTGGCCCGTAAAACCCCTCTGACTGCGGAAAATCTGACTCAAACCAGAAAAATTGTCCCTTGACAAGTGACCCTGTTATAGAGGGTATGCAATAGGCTATGTAATCATAGCAACGCCATTACGTAATCCTTAGTACGTGCTGCGCCCGACTGACCGGCATCGTGGAGTGGGCGGACAACCCCATGTGTTTACAATTGCTTGGGACACAAATACGGCTGTATAATACCATGCAGACCATGTCCAAGTATTTCAAATTCCCAAATTTAACTTAGCCAATTAAAGAAGAAAATCTCACGAAAAAGACCATTGGCGACATCAATCTTTACCTTATCCCAATGACATAGGAAAATCCTAGAGATAAAAAATTTCCGAATCGACAGTAACACGGCCTGATCATGTTGTAACTGAAAAGTGTTGCACATGTATAGCTGGTATGTTCGTTCATTCTACGAAAGTCATACTCGTGGTCATACTAAATCGTTTGCGGGTTGGGCTCCTGCAAGATCGGTTGTTATTCTGCATAAAATATTGCTGAATGTTCTCTGTATTTCTTGAGCTGTTTAATACTAAGTAAATGTTATTTACTCCGTTTTGCTTTCGATAGTTTTTGTTATGATTAGGAAAAACGCTATGAAACAACCCATTAACAAACGGAGCTCCAATGCGCCTCATCGGGCTCTACAGTGCGTTTTGCTATTCTGATTTAGATTCTTTTCCCAATTCAATAGACACTGAATATCAGAGCCTCATGACACAGCGCATCAATCGACAAATACGGATCACTCTGTTAGCAGAAAATGCTAGCTAGGAGGGTGCTGGGCCAATTACCAGAACCACCTCCCGCAGCACCGCCTTTTCAGAGAACGTGATCAGCACAAAATAATCAAGAGAGGTCGGTTGTTAGGAATACTTAACAGGGCTGAAATAGGGCTTTAGTGCCATACAGGCTTTGATTGATTTATCCAGGCCTCACCAAGTTAAGATATATGCACCCAGACTTGTCTTGAGAGTTTAAGTGAGGACGATTTTTGAGGATAACAAATTTCTCTCAAATTGCCCGACGGTCGTAGAACACCTACCCCAGAAATGTTTGAAACGTTTATTGGACAAACAAGTACAAAAGGTAACGCAAAACCTTTTATGAAATGCCTGCTGGATCGTAATCATCCTTATATGAAAACATTCTTGAATTTCTGTCGTGTATGACAGAAGAATACTAAATCATCATCTGATTAAGAGGCGTATTCGGCTGATCACTTTGTGTGCGTGATTTTGTAGCATTCCCAAAGATGCAAAAAACCAGGGTTTGAAAACCTAAATTATGGTAGATTTAATCCAATGAACGCCCCAGCTTTTTCAATCGATCAGTCCATTGTTAATATGCACCTTCGATTGGCCCTTAGAGTTGCAGTCTGAGTATTGCGTTGACGCGTTACGGCAGTACCGTGTGATTTCATCTCATCACACAGGCTAGGGAACCAATGAAATTGCGGAAACAATCTCAAGTGTTTAAGAATGACATACACCATACCATAGTTATATGAAATAATTGGGCAAACTCACACCATGAGCTCCAAAGTCCAGACACAAGTTGCAGACTTCTTTGACACTTGGTACAAATATGTTATCGGCAAAACACATGAAGTAAAATTTGGTCTTGATAAACCTATTACTCAGCTCAATGGTGCACCTCAATGTGATAAGATTGTAGTGAAAATGATAGATCCTATGTAATTTTGAAATAGTGCTTGAAAGTGCGAACCTTAAAAATGAAATATTGTAGATAATAAAGCAAACCTATGAACATTAAAACGTGTTGAATAGCCTCTGGATCGGGGTACATTGTGCAATAATGTTTTAATGTACACAAACATGTGTGGAGTGAATATGATATCTACATTCCGTACTTGTGAGCATTTATACTAGTAAGAAATGTTATGCATTTTATCGGTAGTAGAATTTATTGATATTTAGACGAAATGCAGAAAATTGTGTACATCAGTACACATCTGCTAATGTTATTGATTTGACCTTTATCTTGAAAAACATTAATCAATTTTGTGTGGGTACGACTCAGCTGCTGCACTCTTAATGTTGATTTTAATAAATTAAATCGACTCGGGGCTGAGGCAGGGTCTGGGATTGAATTGGCACGCATGTAAAAGCTTCTCTGATGTGGACCCAAAATCACACTCTAAAGATGTAGTTACACAGCAAGAGTCCTACTCACGGTGTAACCAGAGCTTAAGCTACTCATGGGTACTCTTAGCTCTACTCCAAGGGTACCCCCTTGATGCACATTGAATGCGTACTACAACTAAGTACTGTGAAAAGTATACAACCACGATGGCTAGAGCTAGGTTTTTACTTAGCAGTACCCATTTCCTATAGGGTACTCTGCAGGCCTGCTAGGTGACTGACGGTTACCCATGTAAAGCCCAGTAGTGGAGTACCTCTGCCGCTACTCCACGGGAGTACCTTCACAGGTACTCTCTCCTACCGGCTGCCTAGTAGGCAGCACTTGGACCATACGAACGGGCGCCAAACTCCATTGTTGTTTACGATCTTTCTGATCATTTCTCAAGATTAGTTAACCATCTATATTTGTGTTGAGCATCACAAAAACCCATATAAATGACATTTGTGATAAAAACATATAACCTATGTGACAAAATGTTAAATAATGGATTAAATTACTAATAATCCCACAAAGATCAAGCTCTTTGCAGGGGCGACTCCATGCAGGTACCTCCAGAATGGTGTGCTAGTGGTTACGCTACTGCGTGTACCTAGGGGATGGTTACCCCCACTTTTGCGGCCGGCGATGTGGTACCCTTGCGGGGGGGTACTCCGCGGATAATTAATAGTCACTTCAAAGGTACTCCCATGAAGAAATTGGTTGTGTAGTTCTTAACTGTAGAACATTTACATACCAGGACTGTCCCAATAAAAAACTATACAATCAAAAACTACAATTATAAAAAAGTATAAAATGTGCATTTTGCAATATATTTGACTTATTTGTTAGACAAGATCCTAAGCTAACCTCGTTTCTATTCCATCCAATTTGATCGACCCTAAGCGGAGATATTGTCAGGTGAAAACAAAGGTACAATACCATTGGGCCAGTTTCACGGAGGTTCAAGAAAAACTAAAAAGGTGTAAGGGCAATGTAGCATCATTGTGGGGATTAAACCTTTCAAAACAAAAGAATATATTATTTAAAATGTCTTTAGGAAGGGGTAGCCCCATCAGTGACAAGAGCACTGATCCAAGGAGGCCCTGACTAATACCATTGTACAGAATGAACGCTAACCATTAACATAGATACAAAATCTAAAACACGAACAAATCAAATAAGCAATGAGTAAATGACACTATAGACATCGACAGTAGTACAAAATATGTTTATGTGGGATTTACAAATGTAGATTTAAGCTGAGATAGACTAATTGTATTATCGTTACAGCGATATCAGAAGGAAGAACGTTCCATATTTGGTTGCTCTCATATGGAACGTACGTTTCCCTGCATGTAGGTTCCAAGGTGGGTTCATACAAAGAGTTTGTGGTTTGACTTCTGGTACCTTAAAATGAAACACTGACAGTGCATAAAAGTGAAATGAGAGGAAAGGTAAGTGGGGCAAGACCTTGAAGCATTTAAAATAAGGCATTAGCATAGGGTTTTATACAACCGATCATTAAGTGTTTTCCACTGCAGTGTACACATCACGTCTTTAACAAGAGTTCTTATGTCAGCTGATAAAATTTGCGATGCTAATTATGAAGAACTTGAAGTGTGTTCATAAGATCGTTAGTACAGTTAGACCAGACAGGGACTGCAATAGTCAAAAGGTGGCATGACAATTGAATTTGCAAAAGCATTAATCAGGATATTTTGGAAATAATATTTCAAGGTCTTCTTATAAACACCCACAAAGTTTAGGAAATTACATGCAGACATTGATTGATATGAACACACCAAGACATCAGAGGATCAAAAATTACACCAAGATATTTAAACTGGTCAACCCTTTAAATTGTATCAATACAGTGCAGAGAAAAACATTTTGAAAATTATTGAGAACATGACATGTACCAAAATACATATAAATTGAGTTTTTCTGGCATTTCAAGTGAGTTTGTTATCATCAAACCATTTAGAGATAGATTTTGTTTAAGTTTGATTGAAGTTCAAAAATTCAAGAGTGTGTGGATGGTCTGATGTACAAAGAAGTGTTGTATTACAGCAGCCCATAGAACAATTACAGTTAACACGATTTGAAAGATATTGACCAAAAGGATAAAAAGAAGAGGGCCAAGTATAGAGCCTTGGGGGATGCCAATGTTGATATGTTGAAGTCAGAAGAAATGAGTAGAATTAATGTTGACTGCCTGAGTTCTGTCACTGAGAGAGGATCGAACAATTGTATGTTAAGGCAGGACCAGTAATACCATTTTGTGAAAGTGTATCATGAGAAAACACCAGAAATTATTATGTTGTGGGTGAAAATGAGGGGACTCGCTCTCAGGAGACAATAATCAGAAAATATCTGGGAAATGTGGGGGAATTTGACTGCTGAAAAACTAATGTAACGTTCTACAAAGTCGGTTGAGTGACAAATTGTGTGGGCAATGCTCTAATGTGGAGGACAATTTACCCTTCCAATATTCCCCTCCAAGATGCCAGGGAGGAATATGATGAAGAAAGAAAGCAGTGTTACAAAAAGAACAAAGGAAAAGGATGGTTGTGTTCAGGTCTCAGTGTACTTTCATCAACGGTTGGTTTTTAATTTGGGTTCAACCTTCTGCTGAAACTGGAGTAAAGATGAGAAACATGACTGTTGGAAATTGAATTTCCAAGCATATGTATTTATTGGCATTGCCTGACGCCTTAAATTATGTTATATCACAAAGAAGCAGCACTTTATACCTACTTTTATTTCAATTTTCAATAAAGGAATGTCTTAAAGGGGATTTTTAGTGGCAACTTGTTGGATATCAAGATAGTCGAAACTGGCCCAACAGGTATTTCAACTGCCTCAGATAATTAGCCATAACTCCGGAACCAGACCCCCCAAAACTACACCAACTAAAATCTCCTGAAAGCTGAACACTCCTAAAAAAGAATCAGTCAATTCAGTTGAGATGAACTTAAAGTTTGGCCCAAACTTGTATTGTATAGTTTTTTTTGGACAGTTGTATACAATTTTGGTTTTTAAAGGGGGCATTTCATGATCACAGCCTCTTCCCACGACTTACCTAAGATTTTGTGTATGGGCTAAGTATACTAGGTGTACCCAACTGAAAGTAATGTGAAAATTTTGATGTCTCTAAGAATGAAGAAATGGGCAACTTTGTATTCTCTCCGTAACGGACAAGAAAGAACAGTATAAGAGCCTAGTTCTTTTTGGGCAATAGATGACAAACATTGTGAATAACACCCAAAATGCCAATAAGCTTTATCAAGAATATAAGGTCATGCGTTTTTGAATCGCCTCCCAAAAAAGGGTGGTGTGCGTACGTTTTTTGGTTTCATGGCTGTTTTGATTTTTTCACAAAAACAAAACAAGCTATCCCAACAAAGTTAGTTCATTAAGATGTATTATATGCTAAGCCTGCCAAGTTTCAGTGGTCTGCTTATAGTGAGGTAGTACAGATGTATACAGCTATTTACAGTTGGAAAGCCAAGGGGTGGGTGACGGAAAAGCGGCGGCCACCGGAAGACGGAGCCGCCTATATGTTTTCAAACTCTATGGGATTTGTTAATTAGTAAATTTGCTAGAAATGTTAATTGTTTCGTCAAATCTGGGGGTTGTATGCCTATACATTGGTACTAAATGAAGCTAACAATTCCACGAACATTTTAGTGTGTGTGGTTATTATATGGAACTTATGGGCCCAGTTTGTATCTGAGTAATGCACGTTTCCTATATCCCACATGTAAGATTAGGAAAAGCATACAAAACATCGCTGACAGAACAGCAAACACAAGTTTTGCTGTAACTTTTTAATTACTAACTATCAGGTCAATGTATACATATTCTGGACGGAAGGGAAATTGATAGGAATTCAAAAATGCAGTCTATCTTTGTGGTAGAGGGTAGCAGCTAAATTTGGTTAATTCAAAAATGGTTTTAATTGGAAACAACAGGATTTGTTTTGGAACACCCTAAACCGTAAAAACGTTGGAAATCAATGTAAATTACCCACACTCTGTTAGCATCTGTTCTGCACCAAATTATGTGAGTATTAAGAAGATTTCTAATGGGACACCGAAAAATTTACATTGCAGAAGTTATAGTTCATTTTGATCAAAAAATTAATGTTTCACCCTGTATATTTCAAGGTCACCCTATATACTGAAGCTGCAATGCACATATTTAGACTCCTTACAGCTTTGGCTTTCCAAATATATATACTTGTTACATTTAAGTGAAGTTTAAGTGAAATATTTGAGTTCTAAACATCAATTGTGACATACAGGGAATAATAAGGCATGTAACGCAAAAGAGGGGGCGAATTCATGACACATGACCATAATAGAAATATAAACAAGACGGAAGGTTCTGCCAAGAAAGAAAGTTTGATATGGATAATAATGACACCATTGCTGCACCCGGTATGACATTTATTGGACACATACAACTCCTGATTTGCAAGCATTGCAGTTTGAAGGTCCCCCTTGTCAATCAAGATGGTTTTTGGTGAGGCCCCCGGGGGAGGGGTAGGGTGAGCAAAACTTAAGCCAGGTCAATCCTCTTGTTCATAATAGCTGGAGGCGGTACATTGTAGATCTGCAGATTAAGCAAGTGTTAGCCACAAACAATTACACTTGTGCCATGTTGTGCGATTCCTTATGTACAGCAGGAGACAAAAAATTTTTTTTTTTTTTGGGGGGCCACCCCCCCCACCCTTGTCAAGCAAATCATGTTTACGGTCAGTGATTGCCAGTGGATTAATAGACAGCAAGAAGTTCACTGGGCTATGCAAATGTTTAATTTAAAATAATAAAACACTGACATAGAGATGGATACTAACTAGTATCCAATAGATTTCATATGTGCATTTACGCAGCATAATGGATCAAGATAATTTAATTAAAGCTAGGATACTACCGCTTGTGTTTTCTTTTGCCACCATTCCTGTTGATGGTGATTAGAGGTTAAAAACCGGCAGCTAATGTTTGGGGTGATTGTTTTGGATACGGAGGTATGTTTTGTTCGAGGAATTTTCGAGGGGGCGTAGCCCCGAGGAAAATCCGAGAACCAAAACAATACAGACGATCCAAAAACAATCACCCCAAAAAAGTAGCTGCAAGGTTTTTAACCTCATAATAACTGTAACTGTACTCAAAAACTTGTATTTTTAAGGATTTTCTGCCAGATGCATTCCCCTACAATCAGTTCAATGCATCATTCTTGTTTTTGCAAACATATATACTCACCTACTACAAAAATGGAAGATCTTCTCGAGTACATGTATTACCCCATACGTCATACGGTTGACAACAATATTTGACCAATCACAGCGCACTTTCGATACATCCCGCAAGTTTTATGCAAATCACAGCAGGATTTGTTATTCTTGTTACGGGCACCGCTCAGATAAGTTTACCCGGGATTTTTAAGAACAAAATGGCACGTAATAAAAGTTGTTCTGACTCACTACCTGTGTCCTCGTAATTTGCTGGATGTTTAATATCATAAACATATCGTTGTTCTGGTAAACGATATGTTTGCTGTCCATATAATCCAAGTATCTGACTCTTTTTTTTCCACGTGTAGATGACGATTTGCATGTTCATTGTGAGTGACGTGACAGTCCACGACTAACACTGTCAGCCATGACCATGTTCACGATGGTAACCCGAATGCATGAATGAATGCTCGATCGATAGCATGTCAGAATCATGGAATATATTACAAATTCATTCTGGCCACACGAGTACATCAGAAACAAATTCCGGGTCTTCTGCTACAGCGGAATGTGCTTCCCTCGTAGTTAAAGTGAGGTTGGCTGGGGGTCACGGGTATGTCGATCATCGATCATGATCTTGATGTCGTCGTCTGTTTATTTTATTGGGATTTTTTTAGGCCAATCATAAAAACCGTGTATTGGCAGCGCCGTGTTCAAGCCAAAAGAAATACACCACCATTATTCCTATATTAGACCTACTTTTGAACCTAATTTATATGGAAACCTAGGTCCTTCCTAAGGTCAACTTTCAAGACTTAAACCAACCACTCTGTCAACAATGATACTTCCATGACAGTTACCTCGCTATCAACCCTGGCCTTGTTCATCGTTTACTTGCGTGATTTTTTCCTTTCATTCGAGCTTCTTCTGGATCCTCTTTATTTCTGTTCAAGAGCCTCTTTATTTTAACTTAGGGCCAATTAAATAACACATCGAGAATTTCGAATACACTAGTAGTACGTTTTGGTAACGTCATAGAGGTCATGCCTGCCCATGGGTTATGATTTGGGGAATCCCTAGCTCGTCACGTAGCTCCCAGTTCACTCAATGCCTGCACATGTGCATAATACATACGTAAATACTGTCATTGTCATATGTCAGTGACTATTTGAGTGCGCGCCCGAGGGTGTGTTTGATTCTCATATTGACTTTGTTTTTGTGGGTTTAAAATAGTTTAATTAAATTAAACTGCTGGAGTTGAGGTGTACACTTCACCCTTTGTAACGTTATGGGGCCCAGGTTTCTAAAATCATCTTCGTGCATTGCTGCAAAGCCGGTGTGGCAGTACAGCGACGGCGGGACGTGCTACGCTGAACCGTGGGCATTGGTGGACATGCATGCATGGGCCGTTTCACAGTACAACTAAAAGCACCCCTCCCAGCCCCCTTCTGGCTCTAACTTCAAAAGTGTCAATATCTTTTATACGTAATGATTTTCCACCCGTTAGTTATTGTAGAATCAAGAAAATTATAAATTCGACGTAGAGAACCACGAGCCCATGACCAATTGCCTGATTGAGATGATGACTCGCGTAACGGTAAACTGGGCAGGGCGATTTGAGGCCCTGGTTCGAGATGTACTTTTCGCAATGAATTTTCGTCCATTCAGTGGTGTTGTAATTTGTGAACGTCTGTTACCATATCCATGGTTACCTTGGTATGATATTATTAGGAGTGTTGTTACTACAGCTTGCCCTTGTTGTTTTGCCTTTCATACATCATGGCTCTCGCCATTTTCAGTTTTTCCGCTGGCTCTATCAAGAAAAATATATCCATGTTCGGGGCCCTATTTATTCCAATTTGAATCTGTAGTCTTGAAACGTCACAACAAGCGAGTCATTGATGAGCTATGACATCACAGCGCGGAGTCATATGTGAGATTCATTGACCCGCGTTGTAGGGTGCGTATAGTTATGTTTACAAAAGATTTGATTGGTACGCGATCAACAGAATTATGAATGTATACCAACCTAGGCATATCCTAGGAGGTTGAGGGTTTAGATGACGTTTTTGTATTCCATATAATATAAATCCTCATCAGGGTGAAGCACTGATGGGGTACATACTTCTCAGATTGTCTGCAGACTGCAGCCTTTGATCATAGCTCTGTACACTAAATGTGCATTGCGTGAAAGTCAAAAGGTAGGCATCACTGACCTCTGCCAATGAGTATAAGCCTCCCATTAAAGAGAACAACTCCTTGATCTGATGATTATTGACATACGTCTGCAGGTGGGAACCGCTCTTTTGAGACACATTTAAATTTTTCTTTAAATGCATCTCCTAGCATTCACAACACCATAACTGACAAAGTAGAACCTTACCACTCAGCAAAGTATACATTTTCTGATTTTCACATTTTGGCAGCCATTTTGGATTTTTTGTGCAGGGCACCGGTTTTAAATGGATCAGTGTCATTAAGTCATCACTAATCCTGTGTTTTGAATGATCTGAAGTACAGTATACCCTTTAATATCCCAGCCTCTAAATTTAGTTAGTGTTTTGCAGTTGAATGTAAAATGAAACTCCATTCAATTAATTGGGTTGTCTACTGGATAGTTCATTTATAAACACATGCATGTTATGTACTGTTGACGGGGTGTCTCAGGTGTGCATTATGAGGGATGTTTAGTCTGATCCATCATTATGTGACAAAATCCAAAAAAAATCATATTGCATTAATTTTCATGAGGTGATGGTATTTTGAATACCCTTTAGACTAAATTTTCTTCTCTTTTTCTTGTACAGGTACCCAATTTGGCATAAAATCTGGCTACATTCCTGAAGGTGTACACGGCAATCGGTGATGAGCACCGCGCCACAGGGTTCAGTCATCGGCAAGTCCTGTGGAGAACTACTCCGATGCTGTCCTGATTTGAAGGTCCTGTATTTATTGGTCCGACCCAAAGGCGGGACAGTCTCCAAGTGCTCGAGTGGAAGACTTGTCAAATGCAGGGTAAATATAGGCAATATTAAGAAATCAGCCAGAGGTTTTTTTTGAACCAATCCCGTAATGCATTGCAATTTCCTATACTGTACTAAACTTGTGTCAGTACTTAGGGACACAAATTGTACAAGAAGCTAGAGGACCAAAAAACAATTTCTTGATAATGCTAAAAATCCCTACGTACTAACACGTTGGAGGCAAAATGATGTGTATAAGTCATGGTTTTTTTATGTGTTAAGTCCCGGAAAATGCAAGATGAATTGATGTGGTTTTGTGTCAAGTCTACAAGGCAGGGGTGATAAAGCATTCAACTATTTGGGTTTGGTGATGACTATCATTAGTGAAACTAGTGATTTTTCAGATAGTAATAGAAATTCCAGGTGAACTGGTGTGAATTCATGGCACTGACTGAAATCAATAGTTTCACTAATGATGTCACGTGCTAGTGTATTCCTTTTTTGTGGCCCTGTTTATTGGAATGGAATGCTCCGTAAAAATTTGGACTAGATTATCATCTCATTCCCTGGGACCTTTAAGAATAGGATTTTGGTGGTATCACATGACCCTATTGATGTGAATTTCCCAAACCGGGCATTGAATTGACTCAATACACCCCTGAAATCACCTTCGGAGACAAGATGGGTTCATACTTCATCGGCAGAACGTCTGCATATATGCTAGCCTTTAGAACGTGCATTTTATGCAATGTGTGCATCCCTTGCTCCTGGTGCGCAAAGCGTGTTCAAAAGATAGCGTCGGGAGAGTCTGCCGATGAAGTATGACCCACCAAGGGATCAAACAAGAGCTTTTGAAAAGAAGTATCAAACCACTGTGGAACATTTTAATTCATCAGCATACAAAAATGTTTCTGGATGCTTTCTATCATAGGAGTCGAAACTAGAATTTGAGCTGCTATGATCAATCAAATTGTGTTTTTATGTTTGCTATTATGTTCGTCTTCTTATAAGCATTTAAAAAGTATATATTTGCATAGGTTCCAACTTTAGTTAAAGCAGTATAGCCATAATGGTTTCCAAGGTCATCGGGGGTAAAATTTTACCAAGATCAATTTTATTGAAACTGGTACAAGTTGTACATATTGTCACCAATACTTTCCCTGGATGAATACAAATGGAAGTGCAAAAAAACTATCACCAAATCAGTGAAAATGCATTTTCTACTTCAGGATGACAAGAGGAATTTGACACCACTTTAACAACATCTGAGCATTTCCCCGAGGATAACCTTGAGACCATAATGATTGGGGTGGTCATCTGGTTTTAACTTTTGTTAACTTCGCGTCTACTGTGATATGTGATTTAGCATGTTTGATGTTGTTTCTAGCACTAATTTAGCGATGCGCCTAATGAGAGACCGGAACAGGATACAGGATACAGGACAATCTTGGCAAAAAATCCAGTTTAGGAAAGTTTGCAATGCTCTTTTTGTCATGTGCGGGGAAATTTGCCAGCATGCATACTAAATTCCCATTATGGTTTTCCTCACAGCTATTTGACATTAAAGCAGAGCAGCCAACTTTGAAGAGAAGATCATCGCCGTAAGCAGCGACATGCTGGAACCCAAACTGGGACTCAGCGAAAAGGACAGCAAAATTTACAAGCCAATATCTCTAGCATCTTTCATTACAGCTACAATTAAATTGATGAAATTAGAGTAAGTTGTTGTACGTCTTTGCAATACCAGTTTCTGTATTTCTTACCTGGATAATGAATAACCGTATGATATAATAACAGATGGATGATGAATAACAATGATAATGATAACTGATGGATCATTATATATTGACTGATACTGGGACATGATTCAGATAGTTGGTAGTCAGGCTCTGTACCCAAAAATGAATTCTCAACAATTACCTGATTACCCCAGAACCACACAAATTCCAAATACCTGAAATACATCTAACTCTAAGTAGGAATCGGGCATGAGAATTTCCAGGTTTTGCCTGATTCAGCCTTTTTGTTGGTCAGATTTTTGCAGTGTTTTATCATTTATTTGCACTGTATCATTTGTCCTGATTATAAATAGGCTAAATCTGAAAAATAACTCTGAAAAGTTCTAACGCAATTGTTTATTCTTTTGCAGTCTTTCACTGAAATTGAATGTAATGTCTGTACACGGGAAAGTCGCTGCAAATATGTCAGACCGGCATGAAAATTTAGAGGTAAGTGAAATATCAGAAGAATGTTAAGTAATAATTATGTGGTGCATTTACTACTCTGGTGATAATTTTCACCGTGGATCACTTTGTTGGTAAAACTTTTGAGTTTTGGGTTTCAAAGTTAAGAGCAGCCAGGGATTAGCTACAATGGGCGTGGTGGCGGCGGAGCCCACCACTCCAAACAAAACATGCACAATTTTAATCATTTATGGGCACGTAGCTACAATGGGCGGTGGTGGGCGCACGGAGCCCACCACTCAAAGAGGCCACAAAATGCACAAATTTTAATCATTTTATGGCAATATTGACCATTTTAGGCATAACGTTCTGAAATATATCCAAATTTCAGCAAAGAACACCATCATTAAAAATGTGCTAGATACAACCCTGCGAGCAAGCAAAAACAAACATGGAAGCTTGATGAAAGAAGCGAAATGTATATTTCAAACCACCCTATTTAATTATATGCTAATCTTATAGATTAGATCATGGGAACGACAATCACAACTATGATCCAGGAGCATAATTGGTGTCAAAATCTCATAAATTATCCATGATAACTGTACTAGAGCAATTTCAGCAGCTGACACAATGCTTTTTTATCAGTCAGCTGTGACATTGGGTATATGATCAGATGTCCATTGAAAAAAGGATGTTCTCACCTTTTCTTTGGACATACAAGTTTGATTACACTTAGCACCTGCTCTTTACCCTGTGCTTATCTGTTAAAGAATAAAACATATGGTATTGAGGCGGAATGAGTTACCTGGCCCTCTAATTCAGGTATGCGTACCTACCCAAATTTTTGATAATGTATAAGCTACTTAGGTTTGTTTCAACACCAAACCCATGATCAATCAAAAACAGTAGTGGTATGAGCTTATTCCGCTACCATTGATTTCCATTGATCTAGGTAGTCTCCAGCGCGGATCCATGGGGGGTGCGGGGGTGCCTTGGCACCCCCCCACCTCGGATTTTTTTTAGGAAACATCAATAGAAGAAAAGTCAGAGAGGGGAAATGACACTGAGTTGACTTACATTAACTAAAAAGCTAGATTCTAATCGCTCCAGAAAAACGTGAAAGAAACACGCCGTTCATACCACCTAACTTTGACTCATCCATGCCTGTATGTGAGTCAGTGGCGGATTTAAGAGTCAGCGGTGTCGGCCAGATGCCTGACAGGGCCCCCTTAAAAATATTGCTCTCCGGGCCCCTCTCCCACGCAAAAAAGAAAAATAAGGAAAATACAAAAAGGGAAACGAAAACAAAAAAAGCCAACCAAAGTGCTTTTCCCCCAAAGATGTATGGGGACCAGTGGCTTTTACATCATCACCATACTAGTAGGGACAATGGCACACACAACTTATGTTCTACAAATGCGATGGGCCTGGGGGTGATATGTTTTGGGAAGTCAAATCTTTTGCATCAGGTCCCTTTTTATCAATTAGAAAACCGTTCACAAATACTTGTAACGGGGGCCCTGAAATCTTGACCCTTCAAAGTATAAGGGCCACAGCCATGAAAAAATCGCCCGAATTTTTTTCACCGCCCCCCCCCCCTTGTAAACGCTACCTTAATTACCCCCCTGTAAACGTACATTAATAACAATCTACCGGGGTTCTATAGGTCTAAGATACAAATACATTTCAATATACGTTTCCAATAGGGATGACAGCGTGACCATCGCCCACTTTAACACCAATTTGCACAATTTCTTCATTTTGATGGGGGACACGCCAATCAAACACCCTCTAGTGACACTAAAGTGCGAAGCCCCCAACTTAGCTGCCTGACAGGCCCTTTCCTTAACCCGCCGCTGCTGTGAGTCGGAACATAGCAGACTTCCAAGTTATTGACTGCAAATACTAGAAATTAGAATATAACTGCTTTTACAAGAACACGATAATCGAGAAAAAAAATGTCACTACGCTCTGGGATCAATCGGTATGGAATGCCAGAAGGATATAGACAAAAATTCAGGTCTTGTCAGAAAAAAGGATGACCAGACACCCGATAGCCGTGTAAAGGAAACAAAATTGTTGATCGCGGCTTCTCTCGAAAGAAGTCGGCAAAAATTTGGTCAACTTAGGAGTTGATGTTAGTTGAAGATTAAACGAATCAAAACATTTGTGAAAACAAAACTGACAGTTTGCGTGAAGCAGCCATAAAGGCCGACGACTATGCTTGACTCACAAAGTATAATACTAGTAGGCCTAGCCACGAATTTACTAGGTACAA